>WBMV01003229.1:2126856-2179216 GCA_013396655.1 Campylorhamphus procurvoides | reverse complement strand
ATCTATTCCCCTCCTTCCCTGTAAGCCCTTCCCCTCTTGCCGTGATCCGCCCCCAAACTCCTCCCACTTTCCAAGCTCCTCCCTGACCCTATATAAGTCCCATGCTCCCATGAATAAACAGTTCTAGCCCTCATCCCAACATCGGCCGGGACCGTGTCCTTTCTTTCCTTCCCCCCGGCACGCGGCAGTTTAGGAACTATGGTTTGTGACAGAAATTTTAGTGATCAAAACGCTTTGACTTCACCTGCACCAAGATCTTCTCCACTGCTATTGGTGTATTGATCAGCTCGAAATGTGTGCAATAAGGAATGAGGGTAAGATGTTTGATCTGGGTGGTGAGAAGAGGGCAAATTTTGTTTCCAGGGAGTAGCTCAAAATAGAAATGAGAATAGGCTGCTTATCCAGGCTGTGTCACTGCCCGCTACTCTGCCTTGAGCAGCTGAAGGTAGAAGCCCTTAAGGCAAGCTGAAGACTTGCGTTCATAGCTTCTCAATCATCTTGTTCTTTCCGTTCCACACAAGACAAAGTGAGCATTGTTCTTATTTTATGATCTTTCTTGTGTCTTGAGAAAGCAAACTCCTGGCAAAGGCCATGGAAATGGAAAATTACAATAATCGTGCCTGGAGAAGACAAAAGTGTGAATAAGACTTTCAGCAGAAGTGTGACTGAGACAGTGTTGAATATAGGGCAATATAGTGGAAGTGTTAATAAGCAGATTTACAAAGCTAGGAAATGTGAGAAGCAAAGGTAAGCTCAGGATCAAAAAGAGCAGATGGATTTCTTTCTTCAGGCACAAAATGGCATCAAAGACTTAAAATTGCCAACACACGAATTAATGACTTTTCCACAGTAGCCACCACTAAGGTGAAATGGAAAAGATAAGTTAGAATGATAATAAGATTGATCCTTGCAACAAGGGAAGCAGAATCTGCTATAAATTATATACAGCTAATGGATATATACCTCCTTGTAATAGAACTCAACAAAGGCTTCTGAGCAATGAGAGCGTAGAATGTTTCATTAACCCAGCAGATCTCGATGAAAAGTTTAGCGTCCATAAATTGGCATCCCATGATAAGAGGCATTTTCTTAAAAAAAAATCCTGATTGTCTTTGTTTTCTGGATTTTAAAATATAATATTTTCTGATTTCTTTGCATTTTCTGGTCTCTTTGCCCTGCTTTGGGTGACAGTGAAGCTGCAGCTGTGTCTAGCAGTGTTGCCACAGGCAGCCTGCACCTTCAGCAACAGGGACATGGAATCCCTGTGCTTGGGACTGCACTGGTATGGCTTTGCGTGCAGGAATGCCACTGCCTGCATAAGATCCCAATACAACCAGTACAGCATTTTTTTTTTTTCTGTGGGTTCAGTTTCCCAATCTGGTTCATCTCCTTGCCTTATGAACACTGTCAGCTCAGGAGGAGGGTTATGGAGCAGTATTTGAGTTGCTAGCCTTTGCTAAAGCAATTGCTCCTCCTGGCCACATTTCTAGTGGATGTTTGTTGTAAGGCCTTTGATGTGGTCCCCTCAAACATCCCTCTAAGTTGGAGAGAGATGGATTTGATGGGTGGACTCTTTTGTCCTGAGGAATTGGTTGGATGGTCTCAACCAGAGGGCTGTGGTCAATGGCTCAGTGTGCAGGGAGAGACGGATGACAGGTTGTGTCTCTCAGGGGTCTGTACTGGAACTAGTGCTGTTTAGTATCTTAATCAGTAACACAGACAGTGGGATCAAGTGCTTCCTCCACAAGTTTGCCAACAACATCAAGATGAGTGGTACATTCGACATGCCTGAGGGAGAGAGGAGAATCCAGAGGGACCTGGAAAAGTAGGAGAAGCAGGCCTATGTGAACCTTACAAGGTTCAAGAAGGCCAAGTGCAGGATGCCTTTGGGTCAGGACAGGCTCCATAATAAATGGACTGAGAGCAGCTCTGCTGAGAAAGACTTGAGGGGTACTGGTGGATGAGAAGCTGGACACAATCTGGCAATATGTGCTTCCAGCCCAGAAGGCCAATCATATCCTGGTCTGCATCAAAAGCAGTGTGGCCAGATGGCCAAGAGAGGGGATTCTTCCCCTCCACTTCACTTTGGTGAGATCACACCAGGAGTATTGCATCCAGCTCTGTCCTCAACATGAGGACATGGACCTGCTGAAGAGAGTCCAGAAAAGAGCCACAGAGATGATCACAGGGCTGAAACACCTCTCCTATGAAGACAGGCTGAGAGAGGTGGGGCAGTTCAGCCTGGAGAAGAGAAGGCTCCATGTGGACCTTATTCCAGTACTTAAAGGGGACTTTTAGGAAAGATGGAGACAAACTTCTTACTTGGGCCTATTGTGATAGGACAAGGGGCAGTGGTTTTAAACTAAAAGAGGGTCAATTTAGACTCGATATAAAGTTTTTTCCAGTGAGGGTGGTGAAACACTGGAACATCTTGCCTGGAGAGGTGATGGATGCCCCATCCCTGTCCAAGGCTGGGTTGGACAGTGCTCTGAGAAACCTTATCTAGTTGAAGATGTCCCTGCTCATTGCAGGTTGGTTGAAATAGGTGATATTTAAAGGTCCCTCCCAATCTAAACTATTCCACTTTCCACTCAGCCTGCAATATCTGAGTTTTTTCATCTAGCAGCAGGGCTACCCAGTATAGTCAGGAGCAAGCCAAAGCTGACAGGTAGCTACTTTAATAGGTCAAAATTGTATATCAGGATCTGGCTCATAAGTGGATCAATGGCTCAACAAACAGGAGCGTGGAGTGGACTATTGGAAACAAAACCAGCCTTGGCTATCTAAGCTAAATTTGCTGCCCAATGTCTGTCATCATTCTCAGAGAGGGATCTGTTCCCTGGGGGTCCTTTTAACTGTGGTCATGATGTGGCTATTAAATTGCACTAATTGGTTAGGACATGAAACACTCCTGGGATACCCCAGGTTTCCTTTAACAGAGGCATTGAACATGAAAAAAAGAAGATTTAGAAGACAGTAATTGCAGAATCGAATTGCATATGATATTGGAGATTTTTTTTTACCCTCTGAGTGTCACCTGTCAAGGTTGAGAGTTTCAGTCACATTTTCCAATTTTTAATATATTTTTCTCTCCCCTATTGCTGTGCAAAGCCACATGAATGGTGGCAAAGCTGATGGAGCGGTCAGGGTGGGAGAACTTGAAATTGTCAGTACACAAAGTGCTGCCAGATGCAAGCACAAATGGAAACCTTGCTTCTAACAGTCCCCCCTGCAGAGGCTCATAGTCACTATTGGCTTTTATTGCCATAAATACAGACGTGCCTGATAGAAAGTGAGCTTCAAGTTTTCACAGCAGTTTTTTTTTTCAAGTGGCTTGGGTGGAGATCACAGAGGAAGTGTGTGACCCTGGCAAGTCCTTCAACCCTATCACCACAAGGTATCAACCCAGATAAAACCTAAAAAGGGCTGCACCAAGCCTTCCCAAGATTCTCATACAGGACAGGACTTCCAAATTCAGAAAAGGGACTTTCAGCTTGGAAAGGGATGAACAAGGAGCAGTGCTCCATGACCCCTTGCACCCTCATACCTACCCGAGCAAGGAGGGACAGGCAGTTCTTGAGGTCCCCGAATTGTAGTATATCAGAGGAAGAGTGGGTGAATTGTGGTTGAACAGAGTAAGAGTAAGATAAACCTCCAAGGGTGTTGTGCAAATCATATTTGTCATTGAGTTTAATCGTGATGCTAGAATCTGTAGAGCACAAACTCTGAGAAACATTTTATTTCAAAAGAGGTCAGGAGAGGCCAGTACCTTGATGGGGTCAGTGCAAGGTGAGCCAGTACCATTTCCCACAGATTCCCCTTCAAATACTGTAGTTTGAGACCCAGCTCCAAACCCACCCAAACCATAGCTATTTTTTGGTATCCTTGCTGCAGGCTCCTGATCTCAGGGACAGAAGGAACCTGTAATGCTACCTGGAGTTTTCTGTCCTTTCAAACTTCCAAGCTGCAGCAGCCACACAGGTGTTTTGTACCAAACCTTGCTGTGTGTGGACTTGTGAGTTTTCCCAGAAAACAAACACATGTATAAGTATGTATTTTCTGATTCCCTAGGTTGGATTCTTCTACCCATGTATTTCTGGCAACTGTGTCTTAGAATGGCTATGCCAAAAGAAGAAAAAAGGTAGTAGCTGAGAGAGTTATTAAGAAGAAAAATTTAAAATGAGGATAAAGTCTAAGCTTGCTTGTGGAGGTCTGCTTTTTGAAGCCTCCTTTCCTCCCTGAGCATAAAAACAAGGGCAGTTTTTTAACCAAGGCTTTCTAGCTACTCCTGACTTCATACAAATCTATGAATGCAAAGCAGCAGAGTATTTTCTTGATATGGTTTATACCTGGACCACCAGCACAGCACCTCTCAATTCCTTCATCAGTTTCCCATCAGTTTATCATTTTTTTCTGCACTGTAGATGTGGGATATGCACCCTGAGCCAACAGGCAAATAGAAATGCTGTTTCCTGTTGAGTTTAGCTCAGCTATGATAAATATGACCACAAAAATGGCTGCATTCTACACTAAAATAGTAACATTGAGTTTCCTATCTACCCCACAGAAGTCAGGAAATTCATAACCTATGTTACAGCATAAAAATATAAAAAGGAGACTGTAAAAAATATTGAAAGGGGGATAAAAAAAAAAGAAAGAAAAAGACACAGGCACTACAAATACCAGTATCTGAATGTCAGGACAGAATTTTAGTCAGATTGTATTAATAATAATTCGGGGGGCAGGGGTGGGGGAAGGAGGAAGGATTCCAAATAGCCATCCCTGAAAGCTGCAAGAGAGTCCCAGGGCTGGACTGGGCACCCCAGGGGAAGGCTGGGCCTTCTTTGCTCACTAAACCCTTAACGAGGCACAGTCAACACTTAGCTCCTACTTCTGTCTGTTATTTGTTTGGTTTTGACATTTTGTTGTTACAAGGGCTTAAAGAACTTTTTCTGTCTCTCCAATTCTTTCTGTGGCACCGTTGACAGCCTTTGGTGCATACACATTTCCATTGTTTTCTCTGCTTAACCACTTAGTCACATTTGCCTATTTGTTTCTGGGTTCTTCAACTGGCAACAAAAAAGATCATTTTAATATTTTTTTTTTAATGTAGGAAAATGTGATGCAAAACCACAAACATTGTTAAGGGGGATTCAGGGACAGGTGTAGTGATTGGTCCTTCTGTTAGGTTTTCGAAATGGCCTAGATTTCAACTTTTTCTCTGTTCTTTGAGTGTTGCTTTAGAGTACGAACCATAGGGAAGACAGTAATTGCTTTCCACTTTCTAATTACAAATAATTAACAAAGTTCACTAGAGCTGAGCTTATGAGGCAGGGGAGAAGAGGAAAAGACAGCCATTGCCCCTCTCTTTGCAGCAGAGGTGGAGATTTCCATGAGGGCAGCCCTTCCAGCTCAGCCCTCCCACAGGTTTCTCTGGGAGTGCTGAGCCACCCCTGGACTGATCCTGTGTGGGCATTGCTGGTTTTGTGGTTTGGGGTGGGATGGTGCCTGGAGACACCTGCCAGTGCTGGTTGGAGATGGTGCTGGGTGAATATCCCACAAAAAAACTTACGCAAGGTGGCTGACCTTGCTGTGAGACAGCCTTGACCTGCCTCTCCCTTGGCTTGTGCAGCTGCAGCCATGGTCTGATCTGCCTGGCAGAGAGGAGCAGCTCACCACCACATGCGTCCCATTCATGCACAGGCTATGAAGAAAGTACAGAATTCAGACTGTAGTTTCCTCAGTGACAGCTGGAATATCTCCAGCAGGCGACACTGAGGTCATAGGAGGTCAAAGAGTGTCTTGCCCAGAGATTTTCAACAAAAGAGAGACCAGGGCTTTGGGACAGTGGCAGAGGCACGCAGCAGATTGAGAACAGTGACCACATTATTGTATGAAGATGAGTGAACTGGCAGGATGACCGAGCATGCCCTGAATTGCCTTGCTTTTGTTTGCTGTGTCTCAGACTGTGCAGAGCTCAGCCACGCCAGGGCATTAAGTCTCTGGTGTCTGTGATTTCTCAGCTGTGCAGAATTCTTCATACTGATAACATTCAGAGGGAAACATGGGGGGAAGATCCATTCCTTTAGTACAGGTATATGCGTATGTTTGGGTGGTTTTGCCTTTGTGCAGGTATATTAGGCATAAATGAACTCAACACAAATTTAAGGGAACTTCAAGTAACATATATCCCATTTTATACCTAAGCATATTAGATAAACATTGTGAGGAAATACAGATATATGCCAGCATGAATGTTGTATTGGACTTGCACATGCAGAAATAAAAGCACATACACTACCACATCCACTAAGTAAAAAGTGCAGAAGAGATTTGTACCAAAGCAAGTGATCTTTGTGCAAGAGCGCTGGCTGTGTGCCTACCAGCAAAGACACAGAACAAGGAGGGAATAAGCAGCAGCAGAGGCACCAGGGGCGTACACAGTCATATGTTCCTCTTTTTAACCTCAGTAACCTCTTTTCTCCCACTCATAGCTGACATACTCCCACCCTCACCCTGAACACCCAATGAGTATATGACATAAAACCCATGTTTGTTAGTTATATGGTTCATGATGACTAATGGAGACTTGGTTGAACAAACTAGTGGGCTTTTATCTTTTTTTTTTATTTGTGGTAAAAGCACATTAAAAATTACTCACAAGGTGCAAAGGGGCACTGTTTGAACTTAATATTGGAGAAATTGTATTTATGTGAATGAGTGAGCCAAAATGAAAACGATTACTTGGAGTCAGTTTTAATAAGCAGAATTTAAATCTGAATGGCTGTAGAGATGGATTTTGTTAAATGAGAGATCAGGTGTGGTGTGGGAGACTAGTTCTCAGAATGAGAGTAGTCAGGAAGAAATTGACAAATTGAGGGAAGAAATAATTCAACAAAAAGAATTACTTTTTAAAAGATCAATAGAAAATATGCACATACAGTGCTTTTAGAGGAATTATTCCTTTATGTTCATATAAAGGCACCATACTTTGTTCATATTGCCATCTTTTTTATGTAAATAATATTGTTTTTAAAAAGTTTAAAATTATATATTTATAATTAAGAGAAATGGGAAGTGCTCTTGAAGATCTTTGAAATGAAACAATTCATTTTTTTCTTTGCCTTTTCCCCTTTCCCTCTGAATCTCAATTATTTTTCCAATAAGTTTTGACTTTTTGCTATTGATAAATTTTCAAAATAGATTACAGAAACCAAGGTTCAAGCCCTACTCTGACTGCATTATATAAAGTTCTGCGTGGGCTGTTTAGTTAGTATCAGAGAATGTGATACTGCTTGATTTGATTTTTGCCTTCAAAAAACCCCAACCAACACAAAAACCCCAAACAAACAAAAAAAACCAGATCAAAAGGAAAAAACAGCTGAGAACCCGAGTTTTACGTCCAGGGACATGATTTGAGGATTTTAGTGACAGACCTTTAGGAGAGGTGTCGCATTCATGAGACTTATGATAATCTGTACAAGCTGACAACACTTAAAATCTGCAGGCATTGATTGTGACATGTAGACCCTTATGGTCCAAAATGCCCATATCCGAATCTCGGTTCTTTATCAAAGTATTTATGTTTGCACTTGTCTCTAAACCAGAGCTTAGACTAATAGGAAATCATAATAATGTAAGCATTTACTTCTAGCACTTCATAACCATGTGAAAAGGTGTCCCTGCTCTGAGGCCCATGCCACGTGGGCCGTTAGCTGTCTTCCCTGAAGTCCTAAAAATGTTGATGAACTTGTGTACTGACTGAGCATTTCACTTTACAGCCTTTCTGTGGAGGACTTCCTCCTGGTCTGGAAGTGGAAACATTGATGTATGTTGAGAAAAACTGTTCTCACAGTGTTTCCTGCCTCTCTGCCTCTCTCACAGCAACTGCTCACAGAGATCGAGTTCTCCGGTCTTCATGTGTTGCTTAGAAGTTGTGAGAGACTGGGGTAGCCCCTTGAGCAAGTGGCTCAGTAGTCAGCCAGACCAACCTTAACCTTCTAATCCTATCAGCCCTGATCTTTATAGTTAGGTGAGAGAAGAGCAAAAGTCTTCCTACTTAGTCAAAACTTAGTGTCTTTGTGCTTCTTCCTTAAGAAAAAAATATGCTGAAAGGGAAGAGAGGTAGAGTGGGGATTGCAAGCTTAGAAAAAAGTACTACCAGTGGGGTTTACATTGCACGTTTCAGTACTGCAGCAGTGAATGAGTGACATTAGTTGCATTGACCTAATGGCACCCAGCTGAAGAGCTTCAGTTGTTAAATTGGTGTTGGACAGAAAGTGGTCTTAGGTTCCATCATACCCCTCCAAAGTGATGGACAGGGGAGTGCAATGCTTCCTTTTAGCTATATCCTCTTCCACTTCTGAGGTTTGGAGTCATGCTTTTCAAGTATTCATCAGATGCTGGGCTGATCTGGAAATGGTCAGCATTTCTGGAAACCAGGCTGGGGCAAGGGACTTGCTGACTCATTTCTGGGTAACGTGTGTTAACCCTGGTGTCACATCCAGCTCAGGCAGGCGTTGCTGCTCCCCAGGAAGGAGGAGGAGATGGTGCACTGGAGGAGGTGACACTGGAGGGTTGAGATTGCAGCGAGGAGAGGTACTGAGCTCTTGGCAAGGAGGCCGGTGGTAGACGCAGTTTTGGCATAGCCAGAGCGGTCTGCAGGCAGGGACGGGCTCCATACGTGCTAGACAAAAGGGCTGGCAGGTGGCCAGGGGCTCTGCGAGGCAGCAGCGTGTGCTTGTCGTCGGGGGTGAGTCTCCTTGGCACAGCGCCGGAGGGGCCCTGCCATTGTCATCCTCCTCTTGATTGCTCTGCGGGTCTGGAGGGGGATCTGTTGTGTGTTTTGTTTGTCATCTTTTGTTTGCAACTTGAAGCAATCCGGCAGAGGGTAATTGCGCTGTTTGTTTCTGACAGCCCTAGCAGTGCATCCCCTGTCGCTTGCCAGTCCTTGCTAGGGCGGGTGGGAACCTGCGGAGGGAGGACAAGCTGGACAGGGGTCCCTTTGCCCAGCGCCTCCGCATCCCGCCCCATCGGCAGTGTGCCCGCACCAAGGGGAGCTGCGGCAGGGGCTGGTCCTCGCTGTGCCGGCTTCCAGAGCACCACTCTGGCTCCTTCCCTGAAACCACCTCGCTGGGCTGGGGAGCGGCAGGGGAGCCCGAGGTGCGAGGGCGCTGGAGGAGCAGCAGCCCAGGGAGGAGGATACAGCTCACCACCAAACATATCATACCATGAAATCGCAGCCGCAGGAGGTGATACTGACGCACAGCTCTGGGTCGCCTCTCAGAGCTGAGCATTTGCAGTGGGTCTGCCATCCCTGGCTTTATACCCAGACAAGGGACACAGTCCTGCTGGGAGTAACTTTTAGGGAAGAAACAGGAAAAGTCAGTGCTTCCATCATGTAGCCCAAATGGCATGCACTGGCACCCTGGGCGTGCTGTGGGGCTATATCACCCTGCTGCATGACCCTGGGCACCTGCAGCCCTGCCTGAAATGGGAGGGGTGCTGAGGTCACCAAGCACTGCCAGGAAAATCCATCCCCTGAACATCTGGCTGCTGACAAGGAGAGCTGCCATGCTGGGCTGCAGTGTGTCACTGCAGACCCCACTGCAATCGGGCTGTAAGGGCTGGTCCAGGCTCTATCAATTGGAAGAGACCTCCATCTCAGGCTCATATGGGAAGTGTGTTGACCCACAAGAGGGCCAAAATCAGTCATACCCTGAGACGTACAAGCCACTTTCCAGTTTGCAAGCAGCGGGGTCCCCTTGGTGGTTTGCACCTCTCTGAAAATTTTAAAAACATTTTTATACACTGCCAGTTTTAAAGAAAAGTGGTTTCTGTCAGCCACCTGCTCTTTTTAGCAACAGGATGTTTAACATATTGATGTATAAATGGTTTGCATTTTGATTTAATGTTGGGGTTTTTTTCTTCCCCCCACACCTACCTTAATTTTGCCTTGCCTGTTGGCACAGAATAGTACGATTTTCTGCCACACACCCAGCCCTTGTGGCTTTTACTCTTCATGGAAGGCATGAAGAGCACTGCTGACTTGCCAGTTGAAGGGATTCTGGGATGGTCATTTAATGCAAGGGCCTAGTCCTGTTCACATCACCTGGTTGCAAAGACCAAATCTAATTTAGAGGGATGAGGGAGGAACAGGTTTGATACCCATCATCTGCAGCACTTGGAAATCCCTTTTGAACTTATTTTGTCCTCCCATAGAGGTCACTTATTCTTTTCTTTTTTTCTTTGTTATTTTTTTTCTGGTGTGCTAATCTCCATCCTGTAAAAGTCAACTGAAGATCTGAGCTATGTGGTCTTTCTGTGGCATTATTGTGTGATACCTTAGGTAACTTGCAGTTTTCCGTGTTTTCCTGTTGCCTTTTTCTCTGTAGAAAGAACTGAGGATGCTCTGATTTTACTTAAAAACATGGTTTACTGTGATCTCTGTCACATTAGTGTTTAAAGTGGTGCATTTTCAAGAACAATATCCCTTCTCTGAAATGCTAATATAGCACTTAATATTTATTTATAAAAATAAAAACATGCTAGACTGTAAACTTGATAATTAAGGCCCTGTCCACAGGAGTCAGGTGTCTCTGCTGTGTCTCCTGTATGAATGGTAGCAATTTCCTAGACTCAGGGGTTAGGAAAATATTTTGAATACAGAAAACTGAAGTCTTACTGCCTGCCTTTATGTATATATATAAAGTTAAAAACCTCTCCAGGCACTCTCTATGGGTAAAGGGAAGCTACATCTTTCACAGAGTATGTTAAGAAATTACCTGATCACAACTAACTAGGTTGTAATTTAACTGTGTTTATTTTTAATGGACTAGTACAGAAAGTTAAATGGTAAAAGAAGAATGATAGGAACTCTTGTGAAGATATGAAATTATATGGTTTTAAAACAATTAGGTTATATGTGAGATATTAACTATCAGATCAAACCATATTCTAAGACGTATAAGTGTTGATAAAGCAGAATATATTTGGAAAAAAAAAGTGATACTATTACTGACAAACTTTTATTCTAGCTGATACAATAGAATCTAATTACTATAAAGTTACTTTAAACATCTGTGGGGAATATGTTCTTAATTTTGTTGTGGAAAACCTCACACTTTTGACATGGTCTGTATTTAAACTGGACAGACAAAATGAGAACCAGTGCTCTGATCTTCTTCAGATTTCAAAGCATTGCCTCTATGAGAAAGTGGCAAACTGATTTTGAAACTTTCAAATGATTTAGGAATATTAAGAATCTACATTGATTTAGAATCCTTTAGACTGACAATAGGGGCTTTTATTGGTTTAATTCTGTTTCCACATCTGTTTGGGTCATGTTTTCAGCTCAAAAAACTTCAAAACATTGTAAAGCAAATTTTTTGGCTGTGGTTTTGATTTTGTTTAAATGTAGACTAGAAAAAAAAAAAAAAAGAAAGCCAAACCAATCCCAGATCAAAAATTTTGCAGATTTTCCTTGAGATACAGACTTCATCTTGGCTGAAATTGGCTTCGTCTACACTGAAATTGTTTTGATGCTGCAATTTTGTTTTCCAAGGCAACTACTTTACTGATTCCACAGCCTTTTGAGTTTGAAAGCTTGTGGGAACAGCTGATTTTCCAAGATTCGAGGTTGTGGGTACAATCCCTGTATGGGCCATTAAGATTTAGACTCGATGCTTGTGGGTCCTTTCCATCTCAGAATACTTTGTGATATCTGTCTGGGATAACTGATTTTTTTGGATACATGTTCTAATTTAATGCTAGTCCTGCTGTCCTTTCAGTCTGTCATCCTGTTTCATTTCGCCTGGATGTGCCTCCTGAGCATCCTTGAGGAGGGGCTGATGATTGAAGATACACATAGCTCTGAAGAGCTTTTGTAATGCCATTAAAGCTTTTGTTTTCTTTTGATAAAGACTTCACTTTTGTACTAAAGCAATCTTTTCAGGCATAATGGAGGTAATTTCTACTAAACAGCTCAATGAGGAGAAATCATGGGACCTGGAAGGATGGCTTTTGAAACAACTGAATGCTTGCTATTGTAGAAACCCATCACTGTGTTTGATGCCATCAGAAAGGGCTTATTTTATAAGGGAGCTCAGCATTTCCAAGGGCAAGGTCGGGAGCAAAGGAAAATGACTGGGACTTACCCAGAGAAGTGAGCAAAGCACAATGCAAATTATCAAAAAAAGAAAGGAGGGCTCGAACGTGTCCTTTTATTTCCCCTCTGCTTCATTGCTGATATTTTTGCCTTTCTTCTCTCTTACAGCTGCAAAATTATCACAAGTTTCAGAATCTTTTATAAAGCAATATATTCCTACTGGTTATTGATAAGAGTTCTACACCCACTCTTAACCTTTTGACTGAAATTAATAACATAACCTCGGAAAAATCCTACTGTATGCGAGTTCCTCTATGCCACCCCACACACATTGCCGGGGTAGTTCAGCTTCTGAGAACTCTGCAGGTAATTTTGTCCAGTCCTCATACAGTACAGCTTTGTGCTGGTCTCTGGGTTAGGACTCAAGTTCAGAAATTAGTCTGGAGGGGCTGAGAAGGATCTAAAGCTGCATGTCAGCTGTCCAGTTTCTTCTGAAGGGGCAAGTTAGAGAAGCATTATACTCACTGTGTTTTCTACCAGGGTTGTAGGGTGGACCTTCTCAGTCATTACCTGCAATTCTCAGTTACTTTTCTCAAGACTTCTTCAACAAACACATCTTCAATGTCACAATAACTGGTCTCCACCAGACCAGGTGGGGCTGGAGTAAGAAATCTCCTCCACGGGCAGCAGATCTGATGTAGACCCCACATTTGACCCTAAGCTCTAAATGGGGGACGGAGAGGAGCACGCAACCAGAGGACCCTTTATGATGAATTGGTAAATGAAGCATATATTGGTAAGCGGACATTGGTAATTCAGGCTTGTTTAGTGGATGTTATCCAAAAGCACCTTCCCTCAGCTGTTAGCCACAATATGGCATTATGCCTTTGCAGACTAAATGGGAGTCCTCTACTGCTAAAAATCTCGTTGACAAGGTGCTTAAGCTGCTGAAGTGTATTGAGGATAATAAGGTCAATTTTTCTAGCTAAAGTAATACTATTCCCTGCTGAGGCTCAAGTCAGATTAAAGCTGTAGTAATTTTGCAGCAAATAAAATTGAGGAGTCAAAAAACATGTGTCCTTAATGGTGTCCACCTTCATATACCTCTTGCGTCTCTTTTTCATGGGTGAATAAGTTGTTTAGAACAGTACAGAAGCCACTATGGCTCTGTGGTGGATTTGAAGACACAGTCAAGGAGGGTTGTTTTCAGGCATGCCATTGTGGTGGTGACTTCTCTGAAATGTGACTGAGTGATGATGCAGTCTGCCTCATCCACTCCAATACTAGTAAATGAAGGAGCCCTGCAAACAGTAAAACAAATCAAGTGCAGAAAGAAAGCCAAGAATACCTTAAATTTGGTTCAGTTTTTTTCCCTGTTGTCAGGTTGAACTGTTCTTAGTACACAAATGTGGATGTGCCCTTGCATTTAAAACTCACTTAAATATCTGTGGTTGTGACCTTGGGTTTCCAAGAACATATAAAAACATCCTGTACAGTGCTGTTAACTTTTCAAAAAATGGAAGAGAAGAACCACAACCCCACCACCAAAAGAGAAGTCTCAGTATCAACATGGCCTAATTCCTCAGCTCCCTGTAAGAAATCTGTAAAAAGCAGTAATAGTTAGGAAGCTGATTGGCTCTGATATGCCTTCAGGGTCAACCTGAGGCCACCGAAGACTTGATTGAATGGGTCCCTCACTGTACACCAGTGGTGTTTGGACAATTTATTTTGCTTTTGTGTTTTAAGTCGTGGCTAAGTAGTTTCTGTGATGTCCTCTGTAGACAGTGAGAAGCCTGAGAAACTTTGGAAAACTTTCCAGCCCTGTCCTTCATTCCACTTTTCTGCATATGTGTCTAATGGCCATGTCCCCTGGTGCAAGCAATAGTTTGTGGATGAACCTCAGAGTTATTCCCTATTTAATTCTGGAAAAAACTTTTGAGGAATGAGAAGATAGGGAGAACACGTTTCTGTGATGTCCTCTGTAGACAGTGAGAAGCCTGAGAAACTTTGGAAAACTTTCCAGCCCTGTCCTTCATTCCACTTTTCTGCATATGTGTCTAATGGCCATGTCCCCTGGTGCAAGCAATAGTTTGTGGATGAACCTCAGAGTTATTCCCTATTTAATTCTGGAAAAAACTTTTGAGGAATGAGAAGATAGGGAGAACACAAGAGTGAAGTTATGACCTTTGTGTGATGAGTAAAAAATTCTATCTGCATAAGTCTGTAAAACAAATTTCCTTGAGAAAGTGTAGTGTTCCTACTTCCCCTAATGAGAGGTGTCCAGTTTGCCATTTCTCTCAACTCTTCATTGAATGATCCCATTTGAAAACTAGAAGAATGGCATTTCTCCTCACATGCACAGAGAGGAATGAGAGCCTCCAGGCCTACTGAGAACCTAAGGTGTCTGGGCTTGAGCCCTTATTTCAACAGGAAAAGGACAAGACGGGACTGAGGAATCTTGTCAGTGAGTAAGAACTCAGCACTTACACTGCACAATGTTAAACAAAGGGGAAGTTTCCTGTAGTTCACTGACCCATTCAGATTTTTATGATATGCAAAAGCGTGGTCTAACAATCTTAAGAACAGAAGTATAGCAGCTGTTTTGGTTTGGGAACATTACATTACTCTTGGTTTTGTATAGCGCAACCATGTCCTGAGAAAGGAATCATTGTGTTCAGAAGGTATTTACTCTTTATTGTGAGAACCTAAACATGCGGTGTTTATTTATCCTTTAAATGATGAGTTCATCTCTCCTTCCCAGCTACAAATTGTCCACGTGACATTGTCATGTAGCACTTCCAACACTGTTGGTAACACACTACATCTGTCATGAACAGGATTACAATGTGGTTTTTACACCTAAGTCATCTCTTAAATCTTTAACATTAACAAAATCACAAATTGTGGGCAGAAGACAAATGTATTTATAATTTTTAATTGTTCAGGATGTTTTGTAGCTTCCTAAAATTCCAGAATGAGAGCAAGAACCCTGACAAGAGATAAGGTACACATCTTGAATTAATTCTGATCTAATCAAATCTGATTTGATCTGATTTAATGTAATCTCATGTTTGTCCAACCAGTAGGACTTTATCTGTAGACAAGATGCTCACACAATGCATTGGGAAGTTACTCCTTGCTTAGCCATGGATGTTTTGATAGCTGGGCTGGTTACTCCCCAAATCCTGATTTCATGGGATTATTCCATGGAAAGGGAGAGAGATTACTCTGGCACTGGTATGAAGTGGTTGTGTCATGTCTGGAAGCAGCAGGTGTGGCTCTGTCAGGTGATCCACTCCTCTGCAGAGAGCAAGAGTAATTTTAACAATAACAGCTGCTCTAGTCTAAGGAAAATAGCAAGGCAGAGGAAATATGTTTTACTAAATCAAGTGATAGTCTGAAAGAAAAGGATAATCTTTTGGAAATATATATTTATTTTTTAAGTCTGTTATTGCTAGCTGTCTTAATTGATCTAGTAAAAGTTATTTGCCCCTGCAAATCTTTCCTTGATTACAGTAGCTGTAGCTTTTGCATTCTTTTATGGTTTCTCCATTTCCTTGTATCTAGAGCTCTCAAGCCACTGAGAGATATGTCAGCTTACTGAGGGGGGATAAAATAAACCTGTAGGGGCACTATCTTCATGGTCAAGTGGGGCAGGTTCTGGTTAAATGCTGTGTGGACATGATGATGTGTACCACATGTATGTTGCAAGGCTGCTGGAGGCAGCCAGAGGACCTGCATTTCCTACTGGTCTTCCACTTTGCTATGGAAAAGCACAGAAACAGGACTTATTTATTCCAGACTTCAGGTGAGTTGTAGCTAAGCAGATATGTAAATGCTTTGCTGAACTGCTCTTTGAGAAGACTGTTTGCTTGCCCAAGCCCATGGACTCCTAATCCTATTGTGCAATAATCTAAGCAAAGATCTTCAGCACGTGCTGCAGCCTGTGCAGACGCCTTGTCTGCATCCATCTGAGTCAAAAAACAGAGGCAGGGAAAATCCCTAGGACGGGAACTCGGTCATCTGTGCTGGTACCCGGTCCAAGCAGGCAGCAGCCCTCCCTGCAGGTTGCAGGCAGTGCTTGGGAGCCAGCACGGGCCATTCCCAGTGACCAGACCGGAGGCAGGTTTTGGAAGAGAAGAGCAGCCGGTAGCATAGACGCAGGCCATACTGTGCTGGCTGGCCTTGGTGGCCCAAAGCAATCCCCAGCAGGTTTAATTTAAAGCTGTATGGGTGGAAGTTTAATTTAAAGCTGTACAGGTATAGCTTTAAAGCTGAAATGTCTTTAGGTGACAGTGGGATGGCAAATAGTTTCCTTATGCCAAATATTGATGGGCTTTTAATATACACTTCGGGCACATGCTGTGACCAGGGAAGACTGCCTACTGATGTTATGTGAGTGCTCCTGATTCCTGCAGTGCTGTGGTGTGGGATGAGCACAACAGAGGAGAATCACAAGTGTAAAGTGCTTTAAAGATCACACTCTAGCAACTCTTACCAGAAAAATACTCTTGATTTGAAGTGTGATTTTTTTTTTAAACAGCAGTTCTATACTACTGAAAGACCTTTGTAGATGCAATTACACTAAGGGGAAAGTAAAAGCTTTGACCAGTACAGCTGGCATCTCCGTGTGAGCTGCACTATCAGAAGTAGTAAGCATAAGCAGTTCCTCATGTGGAGGGTACAGCCAATGTTGCCTGGTGTTCTTCTAGTGCAGATTTATCTAACCTTTGAAGTAGTAGTACTTCATTTCTAAATGGTTATTAGCCATTTTTGTGTCAATGTTCATGGGGAGTTGTAAAGAGTTGTCTATTTCCAAGCTGGTGTCAATTCCAGTGACCTTTCCTGCTAACAGCGTCAATGTGTATGGTCTGAGCACAGGGACTGCTGAGGACTGCCACCTGCCCCTCCATACCACTGCTGTTTGGCCATGTGGTGAAATCCCTTTTCCCTGGGTGGACACTTCAAATCCCTCACTAAGCATGCACCAGAGGGTGACTTACTCCAAGTTTGCAATGCAGCAAAATTGCATTGCCTGATTTTTCACTCTAAACTTGGGTATAACAGTTATTCTGTGATTAGGTTGGAGTGAACACAAAAGTAAACCAAGTTAAGACTACTTCATAAAGACAAATATTAGGCCAGGAAGCTTAGAAGTCTCAGTAAGATGCCTGACACCAATGAGGTGAATCCTCCTGCTTTTCTAGTGAAATCCTGTGTGCAATGGAAGAACTTCTGGAAATGCACTATATATAGTATAAAAAAAAAAAGAAAAGAAAAAGACAAATCTAAAGAGACACAATGACTGACTGATACCATATTTTATTACAGATTACATAGGGTTTACTATGCAAGTATCATCCACCTATACACTTGTACACTCCCTTGTGCTGCTATTAGCAATAGAAACTCACATACTCATACATAGCTAGTACAAAACACATGGGGCTTAGGAGGGAAACTCATCTGTAAGCAAATCTGCCAGTGTTTGGATTGGTCATTAACAATGCTGTAGGGCTATCAGTAGGCAGATGGTCCCAGGAAGAAAAATAACATGACTGTTATATTTCCTGTTTCTGAAAAGAGGAATTGATATCCCCATGCCAATACAACACTGCCCCTAAGCAGGCAAATGTCTCTGCACATGCAGGAGATAGGGCACAGCACGGAACTGCGATGCTGGCACTTAGTGGATTGCATGTCAGCCTCCTCTCAGTGGGCTTTGCAAGCCTATCAAGGACACAGGTAGAAGAGAGGGAGTTTTGCCTCCTACTGAGAGGATGTGAGAGCAAAATGCAGCTACAGGAAGGCTTTCCTTCTCTGCAGCAGACATTGCATAAAAACGAAGTCTCAAGAGTAAAGGGTAATGGGAGCAGTTACCTGCCCCATGTTAAATGTTCCCCCTGTAGTGTAACAAAACAGTTCAGAGAGGGCTCATTGAAATGGTTTGGGCAGAATTCTCCTTTCCTGTGTGCTCACTGTATGAGAGAGGAAAGATTGGTCTGTGTTTGCTCTCAGGTTAGGATTCCGCTATGCCAGCTGTGACAGCTTCCCAACAGAAAGACATTCCTCACCTTGGACAACTCATGATCTGACAACCAGAAAAGAAGTTCTAAATAGACACAGAAACCATTCAGAAGCAGTGGGCTATTTCTCCTCAGTACTCTGGCTGCATATTCACCTAATGAAGAAGTGTGGGTTAGAAATAGAATTTTTGGGGTTTGATGTATTTCTGTGGAAATGTATGTCAGCAAAGCACAGAGTTAAGAATAAGAGTGAATATGGGAAATTAATTAACCTGGTCACACTGTGATGGGATGTAAGGCATGAGTCTTAGTGGTGAGACGGTTACAAGCCCCAGGTCAAGCAATGGCAATCTGTTGTGTAGCGGTCTCAAACCTGGGCTGCATGTGTCTCTGGCATTTAATGTGGCTTAAATGTACCCTTGTAGTGGGTGTGGAGAGGGAAGATGACTCTTGAACAAAAGCTATCTCCTTTGATATAAAGTCCTGTCCACAAAACCTGTCAATGAAATAGCTAATTAGAGCAGGTGTAGCTACAGCCCTAGTCTGAAAAAGGCTGCTTGTCTGCATGGCTACAAGGGGGTCACGCAGAGCTCTGCCCGAGCTGCACAAGCCTCTGCATGGCAGAGCTGCATCACTGCAAGTACAGTGAGCTGCACTTGCTCTCACTTTTCCTGGCCATGAACACCTAAGGTCTGATTTTCTTCGCTTTGCACTCTGCGTCGTCATTAACACTGCTTTCAAGAGCTGGGTTGGAGGATGTAAAATGCTACCATTTAGTAAGGGATCATTTTACCACCACTTCACAGCACTGTAAAATGAGAATGTAGGCTATGGAGCAGCAAAGATTTGAGCCTCAAGTATTCACCTCTTTAGAGAATCCCTTGCCATATGAATGGGAAATAACAAGGTCAAATCCATCTGTCCTGGAATTACACAGGCTGCCCGAGCTTGGGCTGGTGATTTTAATGGAAGACCAGAGCAATAAAATATAAAAAATATTAAATGAATATACAGCACTAGTGGATTTGGAGCAGGGACTGAATTTATGTGAAAGTTATATGAAACTTTAAGCAATACCATGCTTTAATGTTTTTATAATAATTTATATAAATATATAATAGATGCACATGCAAATACATGAGTGCATCTAGGTAGTGTAAATATACATTTGGAGATGACACTGTTCTCAATATGTGTTCCAATGTAGTTCTGTTTGAAAGATAAATTGTATTTCCTTTTTGCGTGGATTCTCATGCTCTTTGTGTACAGTTTGCCTGTGAAAGGTAGGTACTTAATTTTTTTTTCTTTCTTTAGTTTGGGTGCTTTTTTTTTTTAGGTCTCCTTTGCCCTAGGCCCTGAAAACAATAATAAAAAAATACTCTGGCAGTTGCTTCCATGTGGCTTGCCAAAGGGGTGTTAAGAAATTTTCCTGGTTGTTCTGTATGTGTGAGCTGCAAAGAGGTGATAAATTGCTGAAGGAAATTAAAGCGGGAGGTTGAAGCTCAAGTTTTGTACTCTTCTGGTTTGGGCAGTCTAGGATTACAAGACTGCTGGTTGTGCTGGAAATCTGAAGGTTAGTTTCTCTCTCTGACTCACCCAGGAGTGCTGCAAAGACAGATTAATAGGTAAAAACATCACTCAGCCTCTGGTGTTCTCTGTGCTTGGTTTGCTCAGGTGCCAGAAAAAGAAACCACGGTCTACTAGAGAGGAGCAGCTAAAGTGGTAATCATAGTGCTTTGGACAAGCAGCCATTTCTAATCATGGAGATTCCCCCAGAGCGCATTCTGCACTGCCTGCCCTGCCCTCTCTGCTGTGTGGAGGCACCCAGTCCCTGCACCCATCAGATCTGCCTCCTCCTGCAGCACTGCCTGGTTGGTTGCAAAGCCAGTTGGGTATCAGCTCAAAAATTGTTTCTTGTATTCTTTCAAAGCCGTTTACCAACTGATGCCTCTCAATGAGTGATGCTTTTCTGTGAGTAGGGAAGGTGTAGCTCTGAGTTGTGGCTGCTAGCTGGTCACAGCTTGGCTTTTTTGCTTTGCCTTATATCAGTCTCAGCTTTTTCCAAAATGAAGGGTTTTTTCATCTGTGGTGCTGTGTCATGAGTCCACATGCAGAGGTTTTCTTTCCCTCTCTCCATCCCCCAAATCCCAAGTTGTTGCACTTTTCCCTTCAGCATCATCAGCTGAACAGCAGTAATGCTGGCTCTTAGCTAGAGCTTTGGATCCAACATTTTGGGATGTTTTATGAAGGAGGGGAAGTTTTGTGGGCCCTGGGTTGCAGGAAGTGTGTAGTGGGAGTAAACTCACATTGCTCAGCAATGGATGAGGAAACCTGCTCAGGTTGGGTGATGTCTTTGAGCAGCACATGGTTACACTGCTAGCCAGGACCTTCAGTCATTGCTACACCATCTTACTTTAATCCTGCCTCAAACTTACTTTATGCCCAGCTCTGACACTGCCTGAGAGCTGCCCATAGCTCTGTGAGGGGTTGCACAGGGTGCTGCTGCCCGGCTGTGCTGCTCAGGCTGGCTCCTTGGCCACAGCAGCTCTAGGCTGAGATCAGTATCTGCAGTCAGAGTTCGCACTCTGTCCCCTTTCTGCAAGCTGGTTTTCTCTGTCCCCAGGGGCTGTAACCTCGGAGCTGGTGAGGTGTGAGCCAGCTTCTGCTGCTGCTTTTGGGGTGAGGGCAGAAAGGCAGAGGCAGTACCACTGACAACACCCACTGTGCCTCAGGTGTCCGTAGTTCCCAGCAGTCCAGCTTATGCATGCTTTCCTGGCCTTGCTGCAACTGTCAGGACCCATGAGGAAAATGGGATGTGCCTGCTGAGACCAGCTGTAGGTAGTGACACTCAGGGGCAGTGGCTGCTCAGGCTGATAGTCAGAGTGGAGCTGCAGTGTTGATGTCCCAAGTCTACCACTTCCTTGTGAGACTCGCAACTTGAGAGAACCATAGTTTTTGTTTGTTTTTAAGGCTGTGAAAGTACTTATGTGCACAAATACGTATCTTGGATGAGACTAAATTGAGACATCATTGCTCCCCTTACTACAGACATGTGCTCCCCTTCCTACAGACGTGTGCAAGGCTTAGGAAACAGGAGTTAAAAATAGGGGAATCTCCCTTTACCCTATTTGCACCAAACCACTTTGTTAAAATAAGTATTGCTATTTGACAAAGAGAAGCACTCCATTAAGGCAAGTTTGCAAAGGCCTTCAAGGCAGCAATGACAAAATATTAAAACTGAAAGTAACAGCATATTGCCTTCAAATTGCATCCTTTGGTGTTCAACTCTGAACCATGGGACCCTGTGAAACACCATCTGCATGGTGGGAGAGGGTGGGAATTTCTGTAAGCACAGATGCACACTACTGCATCTGCTGCACTAGCACTGGACACAGTCATGGACCAGATTGAAGGGTCTGAGAAGACGTGTCCAGCTGTGGAATGTGGTGATAAGAGAAGTGAAAAAATATGATGATGTCCAATTGGATGGTGTTAGGTCAGCCAGTATGAGTTGTAAGCACATGTGGTAACCTGTCCACTGACAAGCCAGAGCTCGCATTTTGCTCACAGCATGACTTATCCAACAGTTGCAATGTTGGATAAGTCATGATATACTGAAATTAATATACCGAAATTAAGTTGTTCCAATATATTAAAATTAAGTTGTTCCTTCATAGAAAGGAAGGGAAGCTTTGTTTTCTCAATAGTATGTCACAAATATTGCCTTGTGCCCTTGCACAATGCAGTGTAAACTTGCTTGTAATTTGTGCTGGAGAAGGGAATTCAGCTCTTTGCATTTAATTGTAAACTTACACTTAAAATTCTTTCCTGGCATAGATTCCAACTTTGATATGCATTAGTAAACATTCATGACACCAATATTAATGCAGAATGAGCTTGTAGTGATTTGTTATGTTAGATATTAAAAAAAAACAGTCATGAGGCCGTGATTTGACAGTGTTATCTCAACACCTTACATAGAGATGCAAGGATGATTTGGTGACATATCATCCTTGACACATGACACATAGAGACCATGCTTCAATCAACACGCCATGCCTCTGGGCAGCGTGATGTTACAGCCTCTGCAGGGGAATGCCACTGCCTGTGAAACTGCCTCTCTTGCAACTAGTGGTGGTGGCAGGGCTACAGACACTGGGAAGCAAGAAACCAAGCCTGGTATTCAAAAATCAAATACACCAAAATATAACAAGTCTCCTGCATATTAATGATGTTTCATTATTTGTAGACATGTCTAAGCAAGAACCTGCTTTTCTTATAATTACTTATTCTGCAAATAAATTCAGGAGTACGGATCGTAGTAGCTCCACTGACACTAGGTCTGGGCATAAACCCATCATGATTTGTGTCATTTCAATTCTGCGCTAAATCACTCTGTTTAATTAAATTCTAGTTATCTTGATTTATTTGAGCATGGTGTGCCCACGTGATGTACCTCAAAATATGTGATAGTAGTGAGCAAATACCAGTGGACTGATGTGGTGACCAATAAAATTATGCCGGGTATGAAGGAAAAACAGAGTATTAACATTTGTTTAGAAGTGGAGTCAGGATGTGTTTTCTTAAACAGTAGTTCAATCTGGTTTTGCTGTGAGCAGGATCTGGATTTAGCTGTCTTTAGGCAAAAAAACAGCAGGTTTCATCACTGCCCCACACTGAAGCCTGTCTTCCAAGAGGGAGAAGTGGTTGAGACAACCCTTTCCAGGTAATGAGTGCAACTGGTTGTAACACGTTAGCTGGGCAGAAAATACTGATGGAAGTGCTTCTTTACACAAATGAGACTTCACACCCGAGATCCTTCCCAATCTATTGAGAAGATACTGTGTTTTAGTGATGTGGATGTGCCTTTTGTGTGAGGTGATTGCTGACTTTTGGCTACAATACTTGTAACAAAGGGTTACAGAAATGCTGCAACTCAAAAATACAAACATAAATATCAGGCCTCCAGCCCATCCACTGGGCATTTCTAATTGTCAGGTGCATGGATGAGAACTGTTGTGATAAATGTCATGTATCTTTTGAGTTGTTACACAACAGCAATGAGGGAAAAGGCAAGACACAGAAAGGAGAAAGCTTGGGCTGCCTATCTTTGCTTGGGTAAATATCAAGCACTTCATTAGAAATGTCTTTAAAATTGTTATCTGGAATTGGTAAGATGTCATGGTTGGTCCTGAAAAGACTTGATTTTGAAGCATTGCTGGTGAATATTATGTTGCTACCAGTGTTTTGCACACACTGACACTTGGGCTCAGTGGCAAACAGACAAGAGCATAGGTAAAGGCTGGACGGGTGAGAAGGTGCTCCCATGCTCAGCCCATGTTGGTTGCTGCTGTCAAAATGGTTTTCTGTCCTTGCAGGCAGCTGCAGGCTTCAATTCATTGTCCCTGATGTTTAATTGCCAAAATGAAAATCATATTTATATATAATTACTGGTTTGCTCAGAATAGCAGTGCCAAGGGGCAGGAATACTTACATAAGGTGGGATCAATAGTAGTTTAATTTTCCAAGTTGCAAATTGTGGTGGCAAAGGCTCCCTACCTTTCCTACTGCTTCCAGATATAGACATACAACAATAAACCTCCTAAATCACCCCAGAGGGACTTGAGGACTAACAAGTCCTCAAGGACTCATGGTGCAATATGCAGATGCTAGAGTTTGCAGAAGCAGTACTGATCCTGCTGGAACAGTTAAATTAGGTCTTTGGTCCTATCTCATTGTTTACTTTAATAAGAAAACTTTCATATGTGATGTAGTTTTTATACTTTTGTTGCTATTTTCACATGGCCATTTCAAGGGAGACTCTTCTAATATCTCCTGTAACATCTCTTGCCAAATCAGGGTGGCAAAAATCACCCCATGGCATGACATTAGCACCAGTCATAGCTTGGTCTGTGTGTGCAGGCTTTGATTAGGTACAGGGACTGGTAAATGACAGCAGTTTTGCTAACACTGCACTTCTGTGCACGAGTGGGAGTTACCGTGGCTTAGTGCTGAAATTTGCGGTGTCATTGTTAGTAAGCATCCTTCAAAGCCTCGTGTACTCAGGGCACTTTCAATGGTTTAACTTAAAACAAGTTTCACCCTTGGGAAAACTCTACAAGTACTTAGTTTCAGTTTAAGCACAATTTATTTTAATGTCATGTCCTGGGGGAGGGTTATTTTTTTTTCTTCTTTTTTTACCAAAATAAGTGAAATGAAATGAAATGAAATGAAATGAAATGAAATGAAATGAAAAGGCTGTGCCTACAAGCAAGGTACTGAATTCTGTGGCACAGGAGGGGCCTTTGATTTGCATAGAGACATTGTTTCTCTTGAAAACCTGTCAGTCGGTGTAGTCAGAAGCCGGTGCCAGACACATATAACATCACAGTGCAAGGAATTTGTCTTCAGGAATCAGAGCTGAGGCCACCCAAAGAAGAGCCAAGAACAGAGGAGCTCACCTAGCTGCACCTAACTTCTGAGGATGTGCAAAAGCTCTTGGTCAAAGACTCTGACTATCTCCAGCTTGGGCTTCTTAAATTAAACTTTCTCTTTTTTGTATCCGATCTGTTCATCTTCCTTTTGTGTGGCTTCAGCCACATTGCAGCACAATGTTGCCAGGCTGCTGTGTGAAGAATGAACTGCACTAGGAGGGTGTACGCATTTGTGAGGAAAGCCACAAGTACTTCCCATATGTGTAGTGAATTCTTTCTGTGTCCAGTATTGTATTAACTGTATTTTCACCACTTCATTCTTAAGAAGATAAATTAATGTATGTGCAGAACATCACACGGCGAGGTAAGGACTTCTATCCCAGTCAGAGGTTTGCCCCTCTAAACTTTGACCCTGTGTTCAAACCAGTATTTTTGTAATGTATCTTTTAAAGATACATTGGGGTAGCATCTTACACCCTTGTTAATGTATTGAGAGCCACCCACTCTACAATATTCACTGTAATTACTTTTCAATGAAGTCCCAAATATATGAAAGATTAAAAAAGAAAAAAAAAAGGTAAGACTTTTCACTAATGGAAAGTTCTAAAAAAATGAAAGCTGACTTATTAAGGAGAGAAAAGGCCATGAAACAGGTATTTTTACTCAGCAAAAGAAAATTTTTAACTTCTAAATATGCAGAGACACTAAATCAACTTTCACAAATGTGTGCTGGTGATGCAGCCAACAACACTTAATTATCAGTTCTACAGGAAAATTAGGTGAGAAAATTACTTGTCTTTTTATATTTATTTTATTTACTGAAGAACCCAAAGACGATGACAATACTCTCACTGCATCATGTTAGACATAGATGACTTGTCTGTCTTTTTCTTCTCCCTTGGTGACATAGACTGATAAATTCCTGCAATGTATACAATTTAATGTGTGTTACTCCTCTTCAAAGTTTGTTTTTGTTTTTGGGCTTTTTTGCTTCATTTTGTTTTGTTGTTTGTTTTTTTCCTGTGATGTTGAAGGAAATTGTTTTGGTAGAGATGAAGCAGTCTCATCTTTTATAGTGTCTTAGATGAGAAACATTTGAGGTATGGGGGCAAGAATCCTATTCAGTCCAATACCTTGGCCTTCTTTACAACAGGGCCATTGTTTTTGTGTGTTGATATTATTTGCACACACATTTTGCTTCTTTCTTTCTTGATAAATCAATTGGGTCATTAAGCAACATGAAGATACTGGTCATAGTAACATGGCTCGATGTGTTTTCTGACATTCCAGCCTTATTATTTCTTTCCAGGGCAGGGGCAGAGGTCAGCAACCACAGCTGGAGGCAAGAGGAGGGCAGAGCATGAATGGTACTCCAGCAGTACCACAAGCCTGTTTTGCAGTCAAACATTTTGTATCATGAAATCATAGCCACATGGAAACAACAGGAGATGCTCACTGTTTTCAGAACTAAATCTACATTTTATTGATTATTTGTCTATGCTAATCCTGCAGCAGGCAAGAAAAATTTCAGCTTTTGAAGATGCCTTAATATGTGATTAGTTTTGTGTCCCAGATCAGGCTTTAATTCCTTCACAGCCAGGTATATAGTAAAACAGGAGACTATCCAGACCCACAGTCCAGGCTGTGTTTGCTCTGTTTTGTCCCCTGTGGATGTTGTCTCTTTCCAGATGGACAGAGGTCAGCTAAAACTCAGGGAAAGCTTTTGTGCTAGCAAATCTGGTTTGCTCCCAAAGGAGCTCTAGAGGACAGCAGTTACTTATTTTGTATTTAAAAAGGTAATTTAAATGGTAGTGGGAAAAGCGTCTCAGTCTGAAAAAGTACTGAAGCAGTCAGGGATTAATGATTCCATGGGTGTTCTCTTTCTCCCAATAGCAAAGTGGAAGCAGCACTTGCTTCCCCTCCAGTTGCTTGTTCCTGCCCCACAACAGCTCTCAGCCGTGACTGAGCAGGGCTTTGTCCACCCAGGAGTCCATCACCCTTAAGGGTAACCTTTACCTTGTTTTTGCTTTGCTATATTTAAGGTGAATTGGTTTCTTTGTCCACAAATGGATCCTTCATTCTAAAGCCTTTTTAAAGGCATTGAGTTGATTGTTGGATTATTGCAGCATTCCGTTTGTCTTCAGTTGGCAGATTTCTTCTAGCTTGTATTTACTAACCATAAGAAAGCCGATCACGTATAGATCATAAACAAAGTAAGCCTTTGTGTAAATTCCCTTTTACTGGAAAATCAGTAGGAAACAGAAAAATTCTGACCACCTGTACAACTTCTGAAAGGCAGGTAAGGCACAACATGGGAATCAGTAGATTAAAAAGCCAAGGAGTTGACAGAGTTTAAAATTACAGTTACAATTGTGGTATGTGCAAGTTAGATCTGTGTTACAAGTGGTCTACAGTGGAGATCTCTTCCCCGGACCTCTTGAATGCAAGTGTATCTCAGGGTATGAATTCTTCTCATTCACTGTCTGCTGCTACTGTGCTGATATTCTCAAAATGAAGGAAAAAAGCCCAAAACAAGCCAACTGCCCAATGGACGGAGGAATTAATGGGGCCATACACAAACAATGAGATGGTGTGGCACAGGGGATGCTGAAGTAGAAGCTGCCAATGAAAGAAATCTTCTTCAAATATCAACCTCTATATCATGCTGGAACAGAGTATCTGAGAGAGTGACAACAGCTATTGTGACATGTTTCATTTTCCTCACTTTGGGAGACCCTGAGAAACTGCTGTGTGGAGCAAAAGACAAGCCAAGGGAAAGTGAAAAAGCAGGAAGGCAACTCATTCTTTGAGCATCAGGGTAAGAAGTAAACCATCAGAGACTAATCTGGTTTGGATTTTGTCTCTAGGGCACATCTGCCACCATGACCCAATGTAGCCATTTCATAGGAATACAGCAAGAAAAATCTTGGCTCAAAAAAATTTGTGTGCATGCGTATAATGGAAGATGAAAGAAAAGGATGATGCTGAGAGGGAAAAGGCACCTAGGTCTCAGCAGTCAGCAAGTTTCCATCCAGTATATCATCCTACACCAGGGGCAACTGACTGTTCACCAGCTGTGGGGGGAGAGTGCCCCTGGGAGTGCATGGCATTTCAAGGAAAGAGGAGGATAAACAATGTCCTTTTAAGAGTGGGTTTGGTTGTTCCTTGAGTAAAATAGGAATAATAATGTCTGAGCAGGAGTATAGAATTCCCAGGGAAGAGAGTAAGGGAAGTTGTTTAGAAAAGGTTGGTGCATCAATTAGAAGGAACATGTTAATTTGCCCTTGATTTCCATCAGGTGCCAAGCCATTAAAAGTGTATATGGTGGATTAAAACTGCAAGAGGCAAGAGAAAGAGAGAGAAGAGCACATCTGGCAAGGGGGACGTGCAGGGGAGAGTGCGGTTTCCCTCCCAGCAGCCTTCCCTGCAGCATGCTCAGGTGGGCTCACCAGTGAGCCAAAGCTGTTCTTCCCTCCAGTGTTACGTGGTGACCCAGTCAGCAGCTTCCTTTTGAGCCTGCCTGGCCCACAGTGCTCAGAGCATTTTCCCTTCATGTTCTCTGCTGATTACCTGCTCTGGCAGCAGAACAGCATAGACTCCCCTTCCTCCAGCTCAGGGCAATGCCAGGTTGCTCTCGCCTCATGCAGATGTTTATGAGTGGTCAGCACATGTTCTGAGAGTCAGGAGGGGCAGGGCAGGGAAAGGTGGTGGCACAGTTCTGTCCCCACTGCAGTGCTGGGGTCAGCCCAGCTTTGGTGGCGAGCTGCTGCCTCCTGGGACCACCCCAACACGTGGATGGAGGGCAGTTGGTAAAGGTGAGCTTGTGGCACAGCAAGGTTGTTCTAGGGGTAGGTATGTTTTATTTCATTTTTATTGTAACTTTGTTAATAAACATGCAAGCAAAGCTCTGGCTGGCTGGTGGAATTGGTACCAGCTCTGGTGCTACTGTGCCCAGCCGATTTCTGTGTTTTCTAGGACGGTACATGCCATTGCAGCCAAGGAAATCATGCTCTCCTGGGACTTGGATCTAGCGGAGTCTAATAAAAGGCCTGACGAAGAGAAATTTCTGCAAGATTTATTTTCTCCTGGGAAATTAATCACTGTATACCACAGCATGCCTGGCATATGGCTGCCTATCCATGGGAACACTGAATCCAGTCCCTGATTCAGCAAAATACTCTAAGTGGGGCTTAGTTGTGATAAACAGGATTTAAGGGCAGGTCTAAAGCTGGGCATGTGCTTAACTGAATCAAATTTATTTCACTTCTGCATAGAAAAGGTAAACACTGAGATTTGCACTGTGACACAAAGCTGGTTCATTTTCTTAGACAGGTGCTGGATCAAAAAATGGCAATGAGGTTGTTTTTCAGATCAATTTATTTTAGACGTGTGTTACTTTGTCTCTTCACCTTCTAGATATCACTTGCAAAGGAGACAAACTCCACAAAAATTGATTTACAAGACCAAGTGCACAATCCACATAGCGGGATGGGTCTTCTGGCTGTTATCTTTATTATTTGTATTGTATTATCCTACTCTGGCTGCAGGAGACAATGACCATATACTTTGCAGTGGATGGTTAATGAGCTGACAAACAATCAACTAGATTTCTTCGCTGATCATTTACAGATTTGTTAATGCTTTAATGTCAAAGTGTTTCTACCTTGGTATGTCTCTCTGTCTTGGAAAGAAAGCGCTCATGCTGCCTGCCACCATATAAGTATCTAATTCTTTTTAATGCTAATGGCAGGTTGTAGCAGAGAACCCTAGAACAAACATTTTAACTCTTAAAAATCGAGTCTTCTTGGAGGTTTTAATCTATTTGCTTCTTAATTACTCTGAAAGTTTCTTTACTCTTGCATTTGAAAAAGAATGATCTGAGATGTAATTTTTTCTAAAGAGTGATACTTTGAACCCAGAGACCCACTTGTGGGTGTCATTCTATGCTTTCAGACATCACCACCTTTCTTTTGGAAGTCTAGAAATTGGTATGCAAATACCCAACACCCTTTTGCATTAACCTCATTAAGGCCAATAAACATTTCACTTTAAACATCAATGCTCCTAAATGGGAGGGTTGAAGGTCTAGCCTGCTTATCTCTTTTTAAACAGGTGACTCCTTATTACCCTCTGAAAAACTGGAATATAAAGCGATGTCTCATATGTAGCTATTGCAGCCTGTAATGCAGTGTGGTCAGACTTTACTCTTTTTCTCCCTTTGGTGTCCACTTGGCCATCAAATTCAGACACACTCTCTTAAACATTCATGCAGTCAGTCTAGTCTCAAGTATTTGCACTAATTTCCTTGTTCTCCACTTTGCATTCAGCCTAGAAAACTCTGCGGAGCCACCACAATGAATGTGGGGGACAAAGCAGCTGGACAGTGGCATCTGGACAGGCGCCGCATCCACAGAGAGCTCCCCTATGGCCGTGGCACTGGCCAGAGGGAGGACTTACAGGGGCACAAACAATGTGTTCGTGTGCAGGGATGCAGGGGTGCGGTGGGGCTGAAGGACACACTGCAAGGAAGAGTAAAAGCACGTAGTGCTAGAACTAAAACAGAAAACTGAGGGTTTGTGCTAAGCTTAAAAAGCATCCAAGAAAGAAGCACGGTCTGTTGAGCAGAGCAGGCAGCAGAGTCAGGACAGATGTATCATTTCTGACCTTGTTACTGGCTGCGATGAGACTTTTATCTATGGCCCCATTTCCTATCTTTAACAGAAGGGTTGTACTTGCTAAAATGGTAAGAACCGGTGACTCTGCAGGAGATTTGGCTGATAGGCACAGAAACTGCTTGGGATCTCTTCTGTAACTGATGACACATTGTAACTACACTTTAAAGTCACTCGGAGAATTAATTGCCTGAATTTAAAAAACAAAACACAAAACCGAAAAAACCCCACAAACAAACACCAATTTTTAAGTTAATTTTTAATATGTCAGCCTTTAAAAACATTGCATTTATTGTTCTTCCAGAATTCTTTTTCTTGATAAAATAACATATGCAAGAAGTGTAAATAGGAAGAAGAGGGGAGACTGTGCCCGCTTCTCCTCCCTCACACTTGGAGCCAACAACTGAGATTCAAATGCAAATGCCAGTACTCTCTAACTCTCCAGGAACTTTTGAGTCTTGGTGTCTTACACCTATGTGACAACTTTAGGCTAAATTAAAAATCAAAGGCATTTCCCCTGGAGTAAGGTATTGCTTGTTACGAGTGAGGATATCATAATTGGAGCTGCCAGGAGGTTTATGAACTCCACTTGCTGAAAGAGGCTTTGGGGCGCTGAAGCACCAGAGTCTGTATTTTCTATCTGGAGTCATCCCAGCTGCTGCCTTCCCTGCAGTCGCGTAAAACCAGCAAACCTGCTACAGATCCCATTTAAATGCCAATATGACTCTCTCTTCTATGTGAACTTGATAGATTTGGGGGGCTGAGATTGCATCCCCCAGCTCTCACCCCGATGCTGTGATGGTTCCTAGGTAAAAAGACAGGCAGGTCCTGGGTGCAGGTGCCCTCTTTGAGGGTGCTGTGCAACCTTGTCACATCATCTTGTCTGACTGGAGCTGCCTGATGTTGACAGGTCAAGGTCTCAAGTGTAGCTGCCAGTCTGTGCATTTCAAAGCTTTGATTACCCCCTGCTTTTCCCTCACTATTCCCTAAGCACGTGCCCACCCATTGTAGCCAAGGTGGTAAAAGGGGGAGGGGGAGGGGTTGGGAAACAGACCTTTGCTAGCTTTATTTTAGCAAATATAGGACAGGACATTCAAAGTCAGTAGCTAGAAACACAGAGTGGGTTTAATGGCAGGGAAAATTTTTCTTTGATTTCTTCATCCTTGCCCTTTCTCAGTAACTCAAATGACAGACTTTTCTGGAAGAATACATTATAGCTGAGGATCACATTCAGGTATTTTGCTATATATGAAATTTCAGAATCATTTTTAAATCTAAATTATAGTATACAAAATGTACTGTACCTTTGCTGGCTTGATTTAGTCATAGGAATCATGTATGCATGTAACAGAGTGGGAGAGAGGGGGGGAAAAAAGACTGATACTGTTTGAAAAAGGATGCAGCCATCAAAACTTGATGGGAAGAACTCCAGCAAGTTTGTTGACTTCTGTGAAGTAGTAAATGATCAGCTTCACTTGGCCTATGATGCATGAATGTTTCTTCATTACAAAATAGGGTGGTTGAGAAGGAAAACTTTCTCTGTGTATTCAGAATGTTTTTCCAGGTTTCACAAAACTTTAAAATTAGCCATTTGACAGGAAAATAGTAATTTTAAATACAGAGAAAGATTGGAGTTTGGGGGGTCTGTGAGTTGTTTCTTTTTCTGTTTGCTTTTGTTCGGTTGTTTCTTGCTTGTTTGTTTTTTAGAGGGAACCTACAGAAGAACAGAGAGGTACAGGACCACAGTAATGAATTTACAAAACAAGAAATGTGACTCGGTATATTATATTTCACAGGCAGAATTTTTTAAATTGCATGGGACTTTCTCTAGTTCATAGTCACTGAGAAAACTTTCTCTGGAATTAGTTCACTGTTGCCTAACACTGCAACAGACATTTTTGATAGCAAATGGCAAGTGTCAAGTGCTGGCATTTTGCACCTGGCATCACTTTGTCCCAATGCAAAGCACGCTAAAGAAGACAGTACACAGAGAATCCAACCCGTGGACGTGTAAGATCAGTAAACACAACTGTAATGCCTCACTGGTGATGTTTGGCTCTGGCCCAAGCCAAAGGCCAACACAGACACATGATTTCAGAGATTCAAACCACAAGCCAAAAACTTTTACATAAGTAGCTGTATGTAGACATTGCTGGATCAGGCTAAATATCCATCTCTCCTCTCTTTTGCAGTGATGTCCATACCACACTGTGAGCCAGGAGTGCTTCCAAGGTTCCCTGCACCACATGAATGTGCTCAGCAACCCCATCTGGCCATGTTTTACCTGGGCAGTTTGAGGCCATTTCCCATCTCCCCAGCAATTTGTCTCAGTGCATTATCACCATTTCTGCAATTATGACAGTTATTCTTGTCTTTCTGCAAGTGAACAGTGAGGCAGATGACTTTTTTAGGCAATGTAAAGTATTTTACCATAAATATTTTTTCTTGCACTGTCAAATCTACTTCCTTTCCATTTTCTGTCAAGCTCTTGATGTTACAACTCCAGTACTTCTTCCTTGTTACTCGAAGGAGAGCCAGTGAGGGAAGACTCCACATATAAACACACGCACACCCCCTTCTATTTCCACATGGCCACTTCTGTATTAGCAACTGGTTACAGATTTTTATTTGTTACTGCTATAATAATTCTTGGAATTGGAGAAGTTGTATGCCTGTTTTAAAGAGAGAAAGCAAGTTCTAGAAATGTGTGCTTTGTGCAGAAGAGTTTACTCTCAGTCCACATTGCAGGGTTTGTTTTTCAGATCTCACAGGAAAAGGATATTGGTGTAGGGATTGTTTGATTCCATGAGAACCTGTTCATTTAAAAGGACATGGATTGCCTGTTAATTCACTGGCTAAAACTTAAGTAAGCAGAGGCTAATGTCTCTCTACTGGTTTAATTAACAACGATTACTTGTCTAAAGATAAGGTATTACCAGTTAAAAGTCATCTCCTTCAACTCCAAATAAGCTGAGAATAGTTCAAATTAGTTTTAGGGTAGGGTCAAAGACCAGAATTTTAAGGTTTTGAAGTTTTTTAACTGAGCAGATCAACTCCTATCTACCGGGGGAGAATCCACATCTAGGTGAAAAAGGCGGAGGCTGGGATTTCCATCTGCATGGAAGTGGATTGTTTGGGGGCTTTAAACAAATGAATTAATTAGGTGGCACGGATGCACATATCTGTCCTCAAGGGCCCATGGTCCACATGAGTGCCACTGGCTGTGTCATGAAGCTGGAATAAACCGAACCAAAGACTTATGAATTTCTTTATAAGCTTTGAGGTGATTTAGCAATTTACGAATCTGTGCAAGCAAGGAAAGAAGCAACTTTTAGAAACAAGAAAAGTGCAGGAAAAAGAACAAAGAGCAGGGCAAAACTGAAAGCTTTGTGCTGCTCAGAGCAGAGCTTTGATGCCAGTTTTCTGCTGCCCACCAATGAGGTTCTTCTGCAGATGCTGCTAGTGTGACTCAGAGGGGACTGGCTGGGCCAATCCTTTGAAAATCTCTTTTGGGCAGCACCACTGGGGGAGGACTCCTTTCAAAAAAGTGTAAATCCTCACTCTGATTGGAATGTTTTAGTTGCAATCAGGAGCCAGCTCCCAGGGCACCTCTCCATCCCCAGGACATGCCCACTGGCATCACACTGGCACATGGCTGGAGAGGGGTTGGATGCACGAGCACTGTGTAGGTTTGTACTTCAGCTGTATCAAGAAGGTCATGTGCTACTTCAAGGTCTGTGGAAACTAAACCCTGTGGCTGTATCTGTGACTCTCCTTGCTCCACAGGGCCTTGCATTCATAAGGCAAGGAGATGGGAACCTAGCTTCCCCAGTATGCTGCAGAGCTTTCATGCCCTGCTCTGGTGTTGATCTCAAGGCTCAGGGTCCACAAGTGTTTGTACCTCCTGTAACAGATGTTTCTGGAATGTTCCTTCAAGAGGTGATCTTGAACCCAAGGCAAAGCTCCTGCTGAACTGTATAGCTATGGACCAAGCAGAGCAGGGACAAGGATCATGACTCTTCCACCCTATGCTTGTGCTGGCTCTGGTTCATTGGCTTACAAAAGAACCCACTCTTTTTTCTTGGGATTTAGGTCCAAAGCTTTGAAAGTCCTGAAGCACTTAGCTCCTGTTATGTTAGGACTTGGATAAAAGAGTTTTTGAAGTTCGATTCTGGTTGACTTTCTAGATTTGCACACTGTTATCCTGCCTTCCCCCTGTTCTCCTCAGTAGCCCTGCTCATGCTGTGTTTCCTGCCTCGTGGGTCAGGAGGGAGGCTCTGCCATGACACATCCCCTTGTGATGCCAAAGTCGGGGCTTGCAGGACCACAGGCCCCTTTTTGTTACTTGCAGAGCTGAGTGGAGCGCACAGGCGGATATTGGTAAACTGCAGTCTTTAATGGACCATCCATAATTTTAGCTGGCCAGCCACTGGTGTCTAAAATACTCCTTGTTTAAGGGAGGGAAAAAATATCTGCTCCTGTTTCACTCACCCTGATGCAGGAACGTGTAGTTCACTCTCAGCTCTTTGAGTCCAGCAAACATGACCACACAGGAGACCAATTCTGAATTTTTCAATGCAGCACCTTTGGCTTGACCTAAGTCTGCCTTAGACCACTGTGAAGTGCCTGCATCCCTGATCCTGGAGAAACCCATGCCCCCACGATGGGTGTGCTTTGTCTGGCTGTGCATTGGCCCGAGGAGCCAGACTGGGAGTCAAGGACCTAAGGAGCTTATAACAATTTCTGAATATATCTTTTTACAGTACAAGAACTACAGAAAATGGCAACACAGATTTTTCCTGGCCTTTAGTCCACCTCTGCTCAGAAAAAAAGTCTTTTGTCTCCTTTTTCCCCAGTTGTGTTAGGCAAAGTCTAACAGACAAATAACCACAAGCAAAATGGGTGGATTACAGCTCTGTGGGCACCTTTTCCCCTCACCACAGGCTGTTTCTAGAGTGACCTCAGATTGAATTTACTCCCTGAATGAAAACCCTTGGGGTTGTGCCAAGGATGCTGGAGGCTCAATAACCCATTTTCATGTACAGGTCTGAGTTTGCAGACAAGAGGGGCATTCAACAAATTCATATGGCAAAAGGAGAGGAGTCCTTTTTCCATCCCTAGTTTCATGTTTGACTTGACCATTGTCTGATGCTGCTCAGGGAAAGCTGGGCCCTGAGCAGGAAAGCAGACAAATACTCTAACAAGTGGCTTGAAAGTGAGGAATGTCCTGCGGCAAGTATGGAGCAGTCTTGTCACTTCTCAGCCAATCCTCTGAGGACAATAAGGAAAGAGGACAAAATGAGTGCAGCCCTCCTGGGCCTCCCCTTAAGAGTTTAAAAGCAAAATATTGATTTTGAGTTACCCTGCTTCAACTCAGCTTCACTCTCCTGATATTTTTATTCCCTTGTAGGTTTCTGACTCCATTCGTTTTTTAAAGAAATCACTGGTGAAATTGTGGTGTGTCCATGTAACATTCCTGCACCTAAAAATATGGTCAATTGACACCTTGGAGGTTTCCAGGCAACTCTAACCATTTGTGACATCTTTAGCTGCATCCCCAGTATGTTCAAAACAGATGAAGTGAACGAATTGATTTTAGCTGTATAAAACCTTTGACAAAAATCTCTTTGTGGCCATCCAGATAGTCTCTTGATGATTTGTAGAGTATTTCCTTATGCCATGAACTTGATCCTTCCCACCTCTCCATTTGTTTTTCAGCTAGCTGTGCTGTGGGTTCCCAGCTCCTGAATGCACTGCAGTCACCTTCCCCAGAACCAGAGTAAGATCCAGTCAAACAATGCTGTACCTATAGCCATAATGTCTTTGGTTCAGAGCTGAGCATTGTATACACTGTATGTACCATATGAACAGCACAAAGTGACAACCTTATTAGGTGTTTTAAATTATTGTTACACCCAAATTGCCTTATAAAATTAGCAGATTTGTGTAACTTGATTCAAAGCTGCAGCAGAGGCAAAATGATTTTTGAGCTTGCTTAAGGAGATGGTGGATAGAACAACACAGCAGAAACCCTTCCGTTTGTCCCCAGAAAAAAACCCCCAAGAACATTTGCGTGTGATGAAACATGCAGAAGGCCAGGATTAAATTAAGTACAGAATCTCAACTCCTTTAATCAAATAATTCAATGTTTATGTGTGTGGTCTAAAGGAAATTCTTTTGAAGACATATGGTCTTTTCACTGTACCCTATTTTGGATCAAGTTCCGTTGTATTAACAAACATATAGATAAATTGTCAATGGGATTGATTATTTTGGGATTTTTTTAAAGGTGCCTCTGGCTCCAGGGATTCAGGCTTGTCCAAGTACATTGCACAGTAATCATACATGGTAAGTAAACATACAGAATAATTTCAATGCTCAACATTTGATGTCTCAGTTCTACTTGACAAAAATGGAGGACTGAATCAGAGACAGGATCTTGCTGGGTATACTGCTGGAAGGGCTGGAATGCTAATAGTATCCTTCAAGAAGTGCAAGATACTATTGATTAACTGCAGAAAGACTTATCTGAATTTTAAAAAATCAGCAGATGCTTCTGCTGGCAGTAAGAGTGTGCAGCAATGTGTGAGCAGGATACCAAAGTCACAGTGAAACTGGGCTGTTCTCCTGCACACGTGGCTGTCCCTGGGCGGATAGGGACATGTGGGCTGTGTGACATTGGTGCATGACAGCTTGGCCAGTGAGAGGCAGCTGGAGGAGCTTTTCCAAATGCACTGGGAGCAAGAGAAATGACAGCCATCCATAGCTGCAGCATCTGATTCATTCTGCATTGAAGAGGTGAGACCAGATTCCCACTGGCGTGATGACACCAGCTCAGGTTGGGGAGGAGCTGTCACCAGTTCTGGTCAGGTAAAAACTACCTGAGAGGAAGGAAAGACATTGCAGCAAGTGAAGTATGCAGGGCTGGTGCAGGTAGGGATGGAGGAAGGGAGAGTCCTTGAAAGCCTGTGGTTTCATCCTGCCACCTGCCCTATCACCCACAGCTTCACCTCTGGCCCAGGGTGTGCATGCCCCGGGTTTCTGGCTGTTCTCTGGGGTGTGTGTGGCTTCCTGCAGAGCTGTTCTGAATTGCAGTTTTTGGGATCCACCACACTAGCCAGCAGCATGCTGAAAGGCATCATCTGAGATGTCTTGGCTTTTGCAGCATAAGCTTGTTTCAAAAAGCTGTGATCAGGTCAGCAAACAGCCTGTCATGTTGCCCTTACCCTCCTGCTGGAACTGTAGCATGCCCTGTGCTGATCACCTGGCACTAGCAGCAGTGTTTTGTCCATCTGCTTGTGTCCAAATTTCAGGATGGTCCCAGGAAAGCCAGCTCTTGCTTCAGCCTTGTGTGGGCAAGGTGGGGGTCAACAGCAGCTGAAGTTGAGAAGCATCTCAGCTTAAGGTAGCAGGACTCTTTGGGCTTGGGAACAGGCATTGGAGTCTGGAGGGCTGCTGGGCAAGCAGGGTGTGGATGGAGAGTGTTGGGATTTGCTTTCAAGCTGTGCCAATTGACTTCTGAGGCTTTTCCTCCCCTGAGCCATTCAAAGTGAGCTGAGGCAAATTTGCTGAGGGATTGCTGCTTTCTGCCCCTTATGCTGGCACCCTGAGGGACAGGGCTGGGGATGAGGCAGCCAGAACCCAGGGGACACTTCCTCTTCCTTTTCTTGCATTGGAGAAGCCTCCTCACACACTTACAAGGGTGAGGAACAGGCTGAAGAGCAGCTGTTTTTGTTCACTGGTGGGTTTCTGGCAGGGCATCTGTTTGGGAATGGTAGCCCTGCTGCAGGGGAAGGATGAGCTGGGGGAAGCTGCAAACAAAAGTGGGGCAGAGAGAAACGGGCTGGTGCTACCTACTGATGCTTTTGGTTTCAAGGACTTCACAGCTTTTGCCTTTGTGCAGTTGACTGAAGCATGTACAGGCAAATCACAAGCTCTCACTGGAGCTCAGCCCATCTGCTGGGGCAAAGGGGGCAGGTGGAGGTGCTGGTTCTCACAGCAGCCATGCAGCCTGGGCTCTGGGCCATGCTCTGCCCCAGTTACTGATGCAGTGGGTGTTTTGGAAGGTTTCTTCTTGAGGTTTTGGTTTCCCCATGAGCCCTGAGGCAGCCATGCCTTTGTACCCACCCTGCCTTCCTGCCTCACAGAGGAGATTTGAGTAAGGAGCAACCAGAGCAATGAGCACAGTTCCCCTAGGGACAGGGTGCCCTGCAGGTAGGAGGTAAAGGTGCTGACTGAGGGCAGTGCTCAGCACCAGAGACTGGCATCAAAAAAGGGCAAAGGTAGAGATAGGACATCATGCCTATGGTAAAAATGAGGGCTTAACAAAGTTACAGAAAAACATTTCTCAGCTAATGTGCCCTACCTATAAAAACACCAATCTCTCCTCGAGGCTAAGAATGTGCAAAATGTGCAAAACACTTGACCAAGTAATTTCAGAGCCAGCCATGGTTTTCCTAGTTGGGAAATAGCAGGGTCAGCCATCCAACTACTGCTCTTCAAACACAGTAGTTTCTCAAAAACATTCATTCTAAAAAGAAAAATGTTATTCCAAGCCTCCAGTTTAGATATGCAGAAATACAGATGGGAGAAGTGTTAATTTGAATTTGCACATACAATTCCATAGCCTGTAGGGGTTCAGGAAAGGGTAGAAAATAAAATCTGTATTTTTTTCTTTTAGGTTAATTACACTATCAAGGTTTGGTTTTTTGGTTTTTTTTAAATGCTGTATTCCCACTTCCATCACTTTAGCTACTTCTGAAAAACATATTTAGCTGTAAGAGGAGTCTTTAGTAAAACTTGCCCCTATTTCAGTGTCAAGAAGGACAAACTATTTTGATAACCAAACCAGGTAAGGTAACCAAGCTCAACCTATGGCTATTTTTGCACCTGTCCACTGGAATGTAATATAATCGACTTTTAATATTACGTATATTCAGTTCCAGTGTCAGAACTGGTGGCTGAACACTCTCATATGGCTGGTGCAAGAAGAGCCAGAATAATAGCAGGAAAGGACAGATACATAGGTGCTCGGGTTATTTAGGACAGCTAGTGGCCTTTGGCCAGGCTGCACTTTCTGAAGACGTCAAAGGTGAGCTGCTCCCAGTCCGGGCACCATCTGCTCTGCTTTTTTCACCATGGGAAGTTTAAAGTGTTGAGAACATAAAAATCTGGTTGTGTACCCTGGAGTACTTCAGTGCTGGCTGCAGGAAACCCAGCTGGACGTGGACCACCATCAGATAAAGCAGCAGTAGCTCCCTGAATGTGGTGTGCTGAGAGATTGATGGGGTAACTCATGGGTACCAGCAGTTGAGGGATGACTTTAGGACCTGTCTCAGGATGCAGCAGCCTGGCCAATCCTGTGTAATGGGAACACATGTACAGTGCAGCTCGTGGGGTGCAGGACACAGATCCGTAGCACCCCTGGGAAGGTGGGAAGTGGGTTTGAACCTGTGTCCTGGGACAGACCAGTGCTGGTGCAAGACCAGTCGAGCCAACAGTAAGGATGCCTACACCACAGACTTGCCCGTGCTGAAAAATAAGGAATGGGGAAGGTGTAGCCAGGGTGCTGTGGGTACATGCTGGTGAGACAGCAAGGAACAGAGGCGTTGGGATGGGGGCCTGTGGGAAACACAGTGCCTAAACTTATGAGAGACTTTTCAACTCCAGTAAATCTCTGATGAGTTCATGTGAATCACAACCAGGGAGATTTGTTCTCATTGCTGTTGAGAAATATGGGGCAGGGGGAGCCTCGTAATATTTTTTTTTTCATCTAGTCACTGGTTTATTTTCCTGTGAATGATAGTAACAGTTCAGCCTGCAAAGCTGATGTAATTGTGAAACTTTTTTTTAGCTGTCACAGTTCAAATGCCCCTGTGTGTATGCTCAAAAGCAGACCGTCTTGACAGCAGTTTGCCTATATCTAATGCTTTCATGTAATTATTTTTTTACCTCAATTTTTATTGTGGTATTATGCTAAGCATTTTTTAGTGCTTCTTGTTACAAACATAATTTCCTCTTCTCATTTTTCATAACAGCTTGCAAATTCTATTAAGTAAAAATTTCCAAATGCAACAAACTATGGCAAGTCAAGTATTCAATCAGGTTTTAATAGACATCACCATGCCCCTCTTCCCTCAGGAGGCTGTTCACCTGTGCCTTTCAGGGATTCACTATAGCAGAGTTGAGCACATCTAATTCATGGACCTTAAAAAATTTCCTATGGAAACTGCAACTTTCTTTAAAAAACAGTAAATGTTACTGAAGCTCTTCCAGTTTTAAAGAAAGTGCTACATGCTTGAATATAACTTTCTTGGTCAAGTCTTGGGAGTGCTTTAGATGTATCTGTGGAAAACTACTGATGTTTACTAAGATAGGCTCAGCATTAAGTTAAAGTCTTTCACATAGACCTGTCACTAACTGATTGCATAGACTGAGGCAAATTTCATCTGAGCAGCACTGTAGAGAGACTGAGTCTTTGCAGAGAAATAAGAAGCCTCTGGCAGATTCATTTATTTGGAAGAAGAGGATAGGTAATGGGGAGCAAATTCAAAGACAATTTTTGGCAAAGCCTTTGCTCAGGTAATGGGCACACAGTCCACTTACCAAAGTTTGCAAGGCTGCGGTTTCAGTTAGGTGTGCTTTAGTGGCCATAAGGGTTTATGGAGCACCCTTCTCCTCTGCTGTGGGTTCTGTCCCTGTAGCACAGCATGTTACCCCTAGCGCAACCACATGGGGATCTTGGCCACGAGTGTGGATTTTAAGCACTGATTTAGGTTTCTGACTGACAAGGAGATCTCACCAGTGGTTGGAGCAGCCTAGCCTAACAGGCCACAGCTGGGAATAGGAGTGATAAAAAGGGCATGCCCCAAAGCAAAGTGCTGTGAACCTGCAACAGCCTGAGCTGCTTTATCTTAACCAACCATAGTAAATCATCATTCTAGTTCTTAACCATATCAGATACCACTAGATTACACTTTGGTGAGAGACAGAAAGTGCAACTAGGTGTGATCTGCCACTGCGTATTACCATTCTGAACTGGCAGATTTATAACTCTGGGGTTTATGCAAGTGAATATAGAGGAAGACAGGCAGCGGAGAGCTGGTTCAGAGAGGTGTAACTGCCTCTGTCCTGGATGTTTGAGATCAAATCTGAAGAGAGAACCCAGTGCTGGCTGCTTTAACTCTCTAATTGCTGCTCTGCTTAGAGCTGGGAGGGTGGACAGTGTTACTGACTCAGCCCCCCTCATATATACTGCTGTGCTGCAGCCAGACCAGCTGCCAGGGTCGAGGGTGCCACACTTTCAGGGAAATTATCACGTATCTCCATATACCTTAAAATGCTACAGAGGGTCAGGAGCTGCAAGTTGATCAGACCATGGTTCAACAAATCTGGTTTTAAGGTTCTTGGTACTGAATCAGAGGTGCTGTGGCCATGGGCCCCAGGTTGCTGGTTGACACACTCACACCTGGAATCTGATTTCTTCAAAACATGGCAACAGGCTGACTGCAACAGCAGCCTTTACACTGAACCAGGTGCTGCCTTCTTGCCTGAAGTGGGCTAAACCTCCGTGGGGTGTGTGGATCAATTTGACAGTAACGTGACCACATGCCTGAGCCTAAACTGGGTCAGATGAGCACCTCTGGGTGCTATAGCAGTGCACAAGACTAGCCCTGCTGAGAACAGAGCTCCAGCCCTGGGTGCAGAAGGCAGGCAGCAGGCGGTGACCTGGCCAACCAGCCCCAGCTCATCTGCCAGGGAGGGGTCAATGGGGTGCCTGTGAAACCAACAGAGGAAGTTTCTACCCTACAGCTTTGGTTTTGCTTCTGTAATGCTGGTTGTTGCCTTCACTGTGCTGAGGCAGCTGTTGGTAAAATTGCACACTGAACCTGATCACCAAATGAAAAAGCCCAACAACAAAGGTTAAAAGCACACTATTTTGGGATGAGGAAATTATTAAGCAGAACTACCCTCAAGGCTTGATTAACAGCCCAGTCTTCCAAATGTTCCTACAGATGGAGGGGCAGAGACGTGAGCCATAGGAGTGGGCAGGCAATGGCAAGGGAACTGGAGACTTCATGGTCTGCTTTTGTCAATAAAGCCAATGCCTGGTGGAACTGCAACCAGAGTTCTTCCACAGCTTCTTGCTATAGTTGTTTTCTACCTGACACACTGCACCTGGATGGTCAGCCTTTCATGTGATGCAGGAACATGTTCTTGTACATACTTCATATTCTTCATCTGAGCTATGTGTGGCACTTTGGCTCCTTCCTCCTATGGGACAGGATTTTATTGGCTTGCAGATTGCATTCTCTCCGACATGGATTTCTTTCATGCAAATCAAGAACTTGAGAGGGAGACAAGATGATGAATATGCTAAGTATGGAAAAGCAGTATAGTGTTATGGTTCTGATAGAGCACTCTTAAAGCAGAAAACAATCAAATATTAATATCACAGAACCAAAACCAGCAGCTCTGCATTGCTATAGGAGAACAAAGATGCACAGCTGCACATTTTAAAGTTCTACTGAAAATAGGTGATTGTGGCTTAAAATCTTTACTGTAAACTAGTGCCTATGATTGGCAAATTGTTTAGGAAAGGAAGAAAGTATTTCCCGTATTTCAAGCATTTCTGCCTTGTTGCAGATTCCTTCCTTAGGATGCTGAGAAAAGTGTTGTTACATGGTCAGGTGAGAGGACACAGGGAGGTGGAAATTTCAAAATAAAAGAGTAGGAAAGGTTGAAAAAAATGTTATGTTTAATGATTCTGACAAGTCGGTACATAAAGGCATAGTCACAGTGATTTAACCATTTGGTCAGCACAGGATTTCCACATCTCTCACTGCCCAGGCCTGAACATCAAATATGTGAGCCTACCCCCTGCTTTAGTCATCACTACACCCCTGGATTACAGTTCAGCTGGAATAGTCTCCCAGTTTCAATGGAACTGGTGGTGGGTTTTCTCAGCATGTCCCCCTACAAATAATGGATAGCTATAACAGAGGGTCACTTGCTGCCCTGCTCTCATTCTGTCTGGAAGCTTTCCTGCTTCGCTGAGAAACGAGAAAGCAACATTGGTGTGACACTCTGAGAATCCTACCTGGGCCACCCTCCTGGGGTAGGCTAAGGAAGAATTGGGCTTGTAACTGGGCCCCTGGGGGAGACAGGCAGCAGCCTGCAGAGCCCAGGCAACTCAGTCCATGAATGCAGGAAGCCAGGGACCTGGGCTAAGGAAATCTGCTGGCAGATAAGGAGGGAGGTTAAGAGTGAGGGCTGTTTCGGTTCACCTTGGTGTGTAAACTCCTCTACAGAGGCATTGTGGGAACAGTGGCTTCCACCTTGCTGACTTGCTGTAGCCATAGATGTTACAAGTTCTTCTCCCATCTTTTCCTTATCATGCCTTCTTCTCAGCCTTCCAGAATTTCTGAAGGAAAAGGGGGGTAGTTAAAAATCAGATCCCACAATGCAAGCTTCCGTTTTGATCTTTCTTCTTTATCGGCGGTAGAGTGGTTCTCTTCTACAACACCTTGTGCCTCATCAGGTACCCCAATTCTGCATTGCCACATGACTTGTATGCATTTTTTATCATTTTTTGGAAATAGTTTCTCATTTATTACAATGAATTCCTGCAACCATTAAAATCACCAAAACGCAGTTAAGTGAAACGGAACCTACAAAATGTAGTAGCCTGGCCTTCTCTTTCCAATGTCCTCTCAAACAGAGGTGTGCAAGATACAGATTATTGCTTTCTCTAAATGTAATTTGTTTCCATGAAGCTGAGTCTCTTCCTGCATTTGATAACCAATTTTTTTTCTAGGTGATTCCTATCACATCAAAACCGATAGCAAAACTAGACTTCAGCAGGAGTTTTGTTTCAGTAGGAACTTAGGAGATTTTGGCCACCCTGTGGTGAAAGAGAGCCTGTAGATTTGTGTGTGTGTCTGCATGTACACTGTACACATATATATGTCTGTGTGTATATATAAAAATATCTCTGATAATGCATCATTTCTTGGCTCTCATCCTAACATTTGTGCTACTGGGTGCTGGGATCTGGATATTCAGTGTGCTTAGCAGCACTTTTTAATGAAGAGGTGTTTTCTCCCTCGGAGCTGTCATTCTCTGCCACATCACAGACTCTTTCAGACAGAAAAATAATTGGCCACTTTCTCAGAGCATGGAATCGGGGAGCCCCAGGGACCAGCAGAGTGCTCAGCGAACCGGGGCAGCAGCTCACGGTGGTGCCCACTGGTGTCCCCCCAGCTGGTGCTGGGGCTGCTCCCTACGCGGGTCCTGCCCTCTGGGACACCCCACACACACAGCACCTGAGTGAGATCTGGTCGACAGTGAGACCCAAAACCCCAGAAGGAGAAAGATGAAACAAAATGGTCAATTTCTTTCAGAGCTGTTCTGCTACCAGATGGAAATGCAGGCTTGCTTTGGTTATCCAGGGGCTCCCAACAGCCACCTTTCATCAGATATTTCCCAGAGTTGTTAGCATTCAGAAATAGGCAATGCAGGAAAAACTCAACCCTTAGGACCTCCCACCTACCACACCACATGTAGAGAAGTGAAGAAATAAATGGCCAAGAAAGCCCTCGAGCCCTTGCCTGGCAGGAGCATGCCAGTATCCCACATCAACCAGTGGCTCAAATGCAAATACAACACAGCTTGCCTTGTCCTGCAAACTTACTCTGGGTCCAGTTCTGCCACTTGCCAATCACTGCTCACTGCCCTGACTGCTCTTGTTATGATAGCACTGGCCATGACCCTATGAGGTCCCACTCTTTTTTCCAAGGGCTGGTGACTGGAGGAGGGATGGCCCAAGCTCTGCTCGGCTCTGCCCTACATATGGAAGGCTCCTGCTCTTGTAGCTGCCTGGGCCAAAGGAATAGAATGTCCCTCACTTTACTGTGATACTTCAGGCTGACTGCTTAGCTCTGACTCAGTCTCACATGTCATTTACGAGAAGAGGCTGGACAAAGAGCTGGAGCAGCAGAGGCAGGAATTCCTCACAGGAACCAAGGACAGCCATCCTGCAGGTCCCGGGCTGTCCCCTGACACAAAGCTGGCACCAGAAGCACAGCCTTAGGAAGACATCCAAAGGATAGAAAGGTTACAGCCCCTGCTTTCTATCATCATCCTGGGGCTCTGCATTTTACCTGCCCCGTTGTTTCACAGCTGCCTAAACCTACCCCTTAGGCTACATATAAGGGAAATTGAAAGGCTGGATTTTAGCTTGAGGAAGGATGAATAAGACTAGATAGAAATGTTGCCATGATAGCAGTATGTTTACCAAGGTCTCACCACACTGTGGACATCAGGGTTTGACTGCTCATATCAAGCCTCTTGCTACTTTTTAATGGGTCATACTAAAGGGAGTTATAATTTAGATCAACACTTAAAAGACCAGAAGACTTTTTTCCACATCCTTTTCATATTCATTACATCCATTCCTTTTCTGCCCTTCAATCGAGAGTCAGTAACTGCCTGAAATGTGACTATTGGAAAAAGGAAAGAACATAACAAAACCAAATTGAACACAGAAAAACAAACAAAAAAACAGCACAGAAAGAATATGCATTTGTGATATGATTTAAAATTCTTCCACGATGTTGCTCATTTGTCTGTTCTCATCTGTAATACTCAAACTCTTCAAGCTAAAATTTGCCCTCACTAATGTGCTAGGAATCAACACAGTCATCAGTGCTAGAAAACAGTGCTCACGCTGAAATTATCTGAAGAGGAGTGGTGCATGGAACCAGGGAATATTTCACATTGTCGCCAAAAACCAAATTTTGGTAGCAAAGCACCTATCGGTTCTGTTGCGCGGAGTGTGGGGGTTTTGGGAGGTGGAGACATAGGTCACCTCTTTTTTATTTCTTCATAATGCTATGTATATATTTCATTCTGCTATGTATATATTTCAAATCTCAGCTGCTAAATAAACAAAACCGTGGAGGACAATTCTGCAGGACTGGTAGCAATGGCAAAAACTCTTCCCTCCCGCAGTGAGGGGGTATCTCACCGGGGTGTCCGCAGCCGTTTCCTCCTCAGTTAATGTTTTTCTGATGGAAGCTGTTTTCTGGCTTTTCTTTTTTTCCCATTCTGGCCATTTATGCAGAGCGGGGGGCCAGCCCGGTCCCCGCGGCCCCCCGGGCTCCGCGCTCAGGCGGGCGCAGGCTCCGCAGGTGCGGACACCTTTGAAACTGCCGCTCCTGCCGATGGGCTTCCCAGCCGAAATTCACGTGGCAAAGAAAGCGCCCATTTGCTTCGATTATTTTCTAACGACTCTGCTCGGGTTTGCCTTTGGTCTTGCCGGTACCCAGATGGGTAATTTTGGAACTATTTGCGTGCATGCCCTTGTTTTGAAGGCGCAGAGTTCTGTGAGCTCAGGTACTTACAAACGCTTAGTGGGAATTAACAACTGAATGGGGAGCCCTAAGCACCCCGACCTGGGATCACTGCGGCACCTGGACTTCAAAGGGCCCGGCGTTAATCCGGCCGGATCCCCCGCCGGATCCCGCGTTGGGGATGGGGATGGGGATGGGGATGGGGATGCAGAGCCCACCCCGTCCGCCTGGGCTCACTAGCTGGGCTGCAGCGGGTCCTGCACCCGCGGCTGGTGCGGGGGGCGAGGTCTGCCCGGTCATGCTGCGGGTCGGAATATTTGGCAGAGATGTTTCGAAAATGGTTAAAAAAGCGAGGACAGAGGCGGAGGCCGGCACATCCTCCCCTACCCCTCTGCCGTCTCAGCCTGAAACTGCCTGCGGGGCAGCGCGGGGAGCTGGCGAGGGGCAGCACTCCCAGGGCCCTCCTTTCCCAGCCGGGTCCGGGCGGCTATTGCCGGTCCTCGCCACCGAGGAGGGTTTGGGTGTGGGATGTGGGGTCGGAGCTGCCCCCTTCGCCTCCTCAGACCCCCGACCGCTTGCGGGGGCACCGTCGCGTCGCTGTCCCCCGGCGGTCCCGTCTCCGCTGGGCTGCCCTCCCGCCCTGGTCATCCCGGCCGGCTGGAAGGGAAGATGCCGGCTTCATCCTGCTCCCGGTAGCAGCGGGAGGCTGGTGGGAACCGGGGCGGGCAGCTAGCAAACCCGAGCCCTCCCTGGGAGGGGAACCCTACAGCTATCTTCTCACCTTCCCAGAGAGTACATATGTCGTCCCCTTTCTGCTGTCTGCTTATTTTTATAGTGGACTCGCCCAACACCGCAGTTATTTAATATGTGGTTCCCTGCTAGGCCTTGCTGTTTGATTGCTGTCACAAGTGATACCAGGTGAAATTTCTCATTGTTTCTGCAATTACACGATAGCCCACTGCTACTCGCTTTTTCAGCCCCTCGAGTTAATTGTTTTCCCACTGTAAACCTCATATCAAATGCACAGAGAGCAAACAAACCACAAACCTCCCAAAACTCATATTTCTCAGCTATTATGTTATCAGCAGGAAATGTTTCATAGCTCTGACATCATAAGCCCCAAGCAGCATGAAGTTTATCAGGGCCTTCACATGATGAAATTGTACTTTTTAAAGTGATAGAACAAAAAAGCACAACACCTTTCTGCTGAATTTGAGCTGTTAATTTTAATTGCTGTGATTGTTGAATCCAGGCTCTTTTAATAGTCATTTCCCATACAAAGCAGGCGATGCAAGCCAAAATTAGCTGTTTAAAATGTCTGTAATAAATTTGTATATACAAATAGGATCAAACTGCCCAGATCTGTGACTGTCACACCCATGACATGGATCTTGTTATGTTCTCACATCTCTATTGTGTGACTTTCAGGATGGTTATAGGCACAAATCTGTGAGTAAGTGATCTTGCTTTAAAACCAGGGAAAAGATGCTCAGCATCCCTCACCAATCCTCCTGGAGGGTGAAAAAGCAAGCATTTATGAAGAGCTGCTTGGAAATCCCTATGCAGGAACAATCACGGAATTGCTTAGGCTGGGAAAAAACCCTTAAGATCTTGAAGTCCAACCCTCAACAAAGCACTGCCAAGTCCATCACTAAACCGTGTTCCCAAGTGCCACAACTATATGTCATTTAAATACCTCCAGGGATGGTGACTCAAACACTGCCCTGGGCAGCCTGTTCCAATGCCTGACAACACTTTCAGTGAAAAAATTGACCCTAATATACAATCTAGACCTCCTTTGGCACAACTTGAGACCACTTCCTCTCATCCTATCACTTGTTACCTAAGAGAAGAGCACAACTCCCACATTGCTATAGTCTCCTTTCAGACTGTTGTAAAGAGCAGTAGTGTCTGTACCCTTATCCACCCCCTCACCCCTCCCTCCACCCCCGTCCTTTTCTCTGGAGTAAACAACCCCAACTCCCTCAGCTGCTCCACATAGATTTTGCTCCCGACCCTTTGCCAGCTTTGTTGGTCTTCTTTGGGCACATTCCAGCACCTCAATGTCTGTTTTGTAGTGAAGGTCCCAAAACTGGTGAAAGTGCAGAAGTTCCATTTGAAAGTGTCCTCCTTAATTTGCCTAGCCTGATACTCTGTGTGCCTGTTGAAGGGAAAAAACACGCAAGCAAAACCAACCAACTAACCAACCAACAAACAAACAAAACAAAAAAAAATAAACACCAAACAAAAAAAAACCAGAATCAGATGCTAGCAAATTGAAGAGGAAATCCAGAAACTTACAGGTAGATTTTAACCAAAATCAGACAAAGAAAATAATTACCTCACAGAAACTATTCAGAAAGCATTCAGAAAATGCTTGTCAAGCCTGCCGTGGTGGCAGCAGGACTTCAGGGAAAGAACACAATAACGGCACAGTGTGGCAGGTCACTCTGATAACCAAAATTTTTAAGGTGTCTATATAGACCCAGTGGTGTATGCGTATCCATACTTATAAGGATAAAGGTAATATGTGGTTATAAATGGTGATAGGTGGATTTCCATATATACATACACATATGTAAGCATGTAACAGCCTGATAGATTTTATGGTTCCCAATTTCTCCTCTTAGGCACTCCTGAGCAGGGTACTTCAGCTGAATAGTTTCAGTCCCACGAGTCCAAGCAATTATTTGAAGCATAGGTTGCTTCCCCATACACTGACCTCTGACAAAAGAGGAAGGGGTTTAATCCCAGCCCTAAAGCAAAGGATGAAATACTTTGGTTCAATGTGTCTCTCCTGTAGCTTGGGCTGCAGAAAATGAACTCTTCTGGAACACCTATTTTAGAGCTAGAGGTGCTCCTTATTACGTTTCCCAGGAGTATATTTGAAAAAAGCCCAACGAAACAAGAAAATCTGTAACCATTCAAAGACCTATATTTTCTTTCAACATTTTTTTTGTGGTTTGGAGGTTATTTCAGCAGATTTACGAAGCTAACATTCTCCTTTCTGTTTCGCTGCAGTGTTATCTTTAAGATAACATCTAAAGGGCTGCGGGACCGACTCAGAAGTCTCTGGTCCCACACACCACGAAACATCCCGCAACTTCGTATGGCGATGTTCCCGGCCAGAACCTACAGGGCTCCGGGGCAGGGAGCAAGGACAGAGCCGGCTTGCAGGGGGCCGAGGGGGCAATCACCCAACTGTCTCCTCGATTCCCAGGGAAGGTAGATTGCAGACTATGGGAATGACAAATACCGGGTCTCAAGAATTTCTTTGGTGACTGTAGTAACTTTAATTTGCAGGGTGCGGGCGGGGGTTGCGGCGGGCGAGCAGGAGGGAGGCGAGTTACAGCTCTTCCCGCACCATACCGAGTGCATGAAGAGGTGCCCGTGTTACTGGTGGTCCCCTGACACCCTGGACGGCCGGAGCGCCGCTGAAGGTCCCCGGGCAGCCTGGTCCGACGACGCTCCCGCGGGGGGCATCCAGACCGCGGCCTCTCCCGTCACCGCCCCCACGACCTCCACGACCCTGGCCCGACGGGACCTGGGCAGTGCGAGTCAGGGAGAGAAGCCGGGCGGCTGCTCTCCCGAGCTGAGCTGAAAATAACCCTGAGTCTGGGAAGGATTCATCAATCCTTCCTTCGTTAGGAAGAGCTTCACCCCGGGCGTATTTCGAACCAAAACGGAAAGGTCTCCCTTTCCCAGGGCGGTCAGGGTTTTCCTGCTCCCCTCTCCGGTGCAATCCGCAGGAAACCTAAGCAACATCGAAAGCTTGTCTGCCTTGCTCTGCTGAACACGAGATTAAGCGAGTTTTGGGGGGAAAAAAACCCGGTAGCAGCGTTGAACTGACACCTGTCCTGAGGGGATGTTTTAAATCACGGGATCCTTTCAGTCTGTATTATCGTAAAATCAAAACCCATATATTCTACGGAGTAGCTTTTTAACATCTCCTTCCGTCCCTGCCCTAGCTCGGGAGAGGCAGAGCCCGGGGGAGCGAGTTAAGGAACAGACACCCGCGGGCGGGGACCAGTCCCGCCGAGAGCCGCACCGGGGCTCGCCGGCCGGGGGAAGGGGCGCAGAGGGCCGTCCTCGGCGGCACCGGGCAGGATGCTCCTCGGTTCAAAGCAGGGCAGCTCGGCTGGGCTTTGCTCCGGCTGGGCTTTGCCCGCGGCGACCTGTGCCTGGTCCGCTTCTTGCCGCAGCGTCGGGCTTTTCTGTGTTATTTTCGTCCGTCGAACGAGATCCACGCAAAAACTGAACCAAACGTTATCCCGGAGAGGACCAGTGGTTAGGACTAGGGCTAGGATTTCGGTGCTGGCTGTGAGCATCCTGTCCCAGGCTCCCGCCTGTGTGGCCGCAGCCGGAGGTGGGCACAGCAGGAGCTGGTTCCTCAGTCTCTCGGCTTCCCCCGGGGGTGGAGGCTGAGTCCCGCCTGCCCTCTGCGACGGTGGTGCCCGTTCCCGGGCACAGCGGGCACCACCGCTGCCAGCGCCCGGTTTGCTCAGGATGCGCATCCCGGCGGGGCGGGCAGCAGGGCTCGGCTGCCCCGGCCCGACCCGATCCTTCCGTCAGGAAACGAAATCCTGGCCGCTCGGCGGGTCTGGTTTAAAATTCAGCCGTGAGGTGGAGGCAGGTGTTTGCAGCGCTCCCTGCGAGCTGGGCAGAGGGCGAGGGGCTGCGGATTTATAGCTGCAAACCATTCGCGCCAGCTCTGCCCGCTTCGCAAAATCACACGAGCATCTACGCCTTCCCAAGTTCTGTCCCTTCCCTTTTGGGGCTAAAGGCTCCCGGTTTTGTGCTGAGAGAAAGCGCCAAATAGATCTGACACCCGCCTCAATCAAAAATCTGCCTACCCCATGGGAGATGCTGAAGGGCAACGAGCGTTGTGACAAACCGACCGCCGAGTTCCCGAAAACTGGAATTGCGAAACAAGCCCGGCGCTTCCCACAGAATCGTCCCTGATAAGGTGAAATATGTCAACCCCAGGATAAGGATGCTGCCCGGGGAGCGGAGAGGGAGGACGGAGGCTGCTGGGCTCAGCAGTGGCATACGCGGAATTGTCTGAACGGCGAGGCGGCCAGGGGGGAGATGGCGGGGGGCTAATATCACCCGCCCCGTCTCATCGGACCGGCAGATCGCTGCCCTCCCTCCCTGGCGGGTGCCAGCTTTCCCCCAAACGCTTCCCTTTCGTCCCCATTACTCGCTTCCCGCCGGGAATTCTCCCCTCCGCGCCCGAGCGGTGCGTCCGGGGGAACGGTGCCACCGCGGTAAAAGGTCTTTTTTGGGGAGAGGGGAAGCCGCGGCCACCGTGGGATGATGCGGCCGGACCCCTCACTTGGAGCGGTATGGGGGTCGGAGCCTCCGGGTACCCGGCTGCGGGAAGGGGGGCCATTGCGGGCGGGAGGTGGGGGGCGCACAGCAGAGTCACAGGTGACTTGTTCCAATTAGTAGCTGTCTAATTAAATTAGTGTCACGCGGCCCAGCCAATGGGCCGGCGGGGGTGGAGGGCGGCGATGAGGCAGCCCCGGCACAAGCCCCTCCCCGGCGGCCCGAGGAGCCCGGCGCGCCGGTATAAATGTGCTCGGCGGAGCCCCTCTGCAGAGCCGTGCGGCCGCGGGTCAGGCTTGGGGTCGGTGCGGGCACTCAGCACCGAGCGGGATCTGTGGAGNGGGCCGCGCTACCCCTACGGCTCGGTGCTGTCGCCGGGCGGCTTCGCGGGCGCCGTGTGCCCCCCCGGCGGCCGGGCGCAGTTCGGCGGCGGCGGTGGGTA
>WBMV01003229.1:1892439-2126713 GCA_013396655.1 Campylorhamphus procurvoides | reverse complement strand
CTGGCTCAAGTTCCACCGGCACCAGACGGAGATGATCATCACCAAGCAGGGCCGGTAAGTGGGTGCAGAGGGTGGTCGAGACAGAGGGAAATAGTGGTGGTGGTGGTGGGAGGCATCCCTGGAGCCGCTCCGCGTTGGGCAGCGCTTCCCCGCTTCTCCGGGAAGAAGGCGTGCGCTTTCCCCATCTGTGGTGCCCTCGGCGTGCTTTCCCTGAGAAGGGACTCTCCCAATTTTTCCATGCAGGTGAGACCTGGGGTGGGGGTCGATTGGAACTCGCCGCTTGATTCCTTGGTTTCCTCGGTGCCAGTACGGACGGGGCGCCCCGCTGCCGCCTACAGCATCCGCCGAAGCCCGCGCCCCCTTGCTCGGCCCACCTCAGCATGCCGTGTGGTTTTCCTTTTCTCCCTAGGAGGATGTTTCCCTTCTTGAGTTTCAACATCACCGGCCTCAACCCCACGGCCCACTACAATGTCTTCGTGGAGGTGGTGTTGGCGGACCCCAATCACTGGCGTTTCCAGGGGGGCAAGTGGGTGACCTGCGGCAAAGCCGACAACAACATGCAAGGTTAGCTGTGGGTTCTCTCGCCTTTCCCCGCGAGAGGGTTTCCCAGAAAGGGTTCCCGCTTCGCCCCCTTCTGCGGGGTTTTCCCCACACCTGGCATCCTGTTGCGGGACGAGCTACGGTTTTAAGGGCGATTTGAGGCTTGTTTTCACGCCGTGGTGTTGGAGGCCGTGTGGGGAGAGGCGCCATCGGGGGGCCGAGGTGCTGGGCGGGCGGCAGAACAAAGCCCGTGCCCGGCCGGTCCTTCACTGACTTGTCTTCCCCAGGCAACAAGGTCTACGTTCACCCCGAATCGCCCAACACCGGGGCTCACTGGATGCGGCAGGAGATTTCTTTCGGGAAGCTGAAGCTGACGAACAATAAAGGTGCTAACAACAACAACGCGCAGGTATGGCAGGGGAGAGGCAGGTTTGAGGGGTTCTTGGGGGTCAGCGGGGAAGCCCTGGGGTTTGGGGGCTTTTTACAGCATTTAATCAAACTGCTAGATCACTGTGCTTGTGAGTTGTTCCCGTCTTGAACTGGGTCATAGATCTTGTTTTCTTTGCTTCTTGTATGAAGACATAACTGTCAGAATATGATGCGTGAATTTATTTGGTTTTAGCTAAATATATTTATCTACAGAGTTGCTTAAAAAATGGGAATGTAGCTGATGGCTCTTAGTTAAACAGGGTTGTGAGCTGTGAAACATCTCCTGAATACACTTGAAATTGCTCCATACAATTTACAGGAAGAAACTGTCATGCTGTTAGATAGACCTTTTATTGTTAGATGCAATTTGTCTAAAGATCTTATCTCTTTCATGGTTTCTTTTAGATGATTGTACTTCAGTCTCTGCACAAGTACCAGCCCCGGCTTCACATTGTGGAAGTGACTGAAGATGGTGTTGAAGATCTAAATGATTCCTCAAAGACTCAAACATTTATTTTCCCTGAAACGCAGTTCATAGCAGTTACAGCATATCAAAACACTGATGTAAGCATGGATGTATAAAATTACAATTAAGAATAAAATTGCCTTGTGGGTTTAGCATCTTATCTTACTATATTCTTTCACTTTTAGATTACACAGCTCAAAATCGACCATAATCCTTTTGCAAAAGGCTTCAGAGACAACTATGACTCGTAAGTACACCTCTATCTTGCAGCAGTTTCTGTCTAGGAGGCATTCTGATCTGAAATGTCTGTGGAAGAGATTTTTCCTTTTTTTAGGTGCTAATTCAGTTATTCAGAAGCAGAAATACTTCTACTGGCAGTCTTGCTAACATTAAAATGTCTGTTTGAATAGTATATTCTCTTGATTACCTGTCTCTCAGCAGTCTTCTGAATGTTGGTAGTAAATTTTTGCTGGCAGAACCCAGCTGGTCTGCAGATTTGGCAGTAACATACTGAGAGTCTCCAAGAGCAGGCAGCATTTTTGAACTGTCAGCAAGAGACTTGTTTTAATGGTCACTTTACAGCTTCAAATGCCCTTTGGAAAATCGGAGATGTGTGTATATATACAAGTATGGCTTTTGGGAGGAGGGTGCTGCAGCTCATCTAAAATGGATTACCTAGTAGAAAACAGTGTATTTGTAGCAGTAATACCAGAAATTTTAAGCTGGTCTAGGGGGAAAAAAACCCCTCCTAAATCAGATAAACAGCCATCCAATTAAATATAGTTGTGATTCTAATTAAGAAATAATTTGAGTTTCTCTGTGTTTTTGTTTTATCTTACTATCATATTGGAATTCTTAAGAAAAACACTTGGTATTTCTTTTTTGTATTGTAGCATGTACACAGCTTCAGAAAGTGACAGATTAACTCCATCTCCCACGGATTCTCCTAGATCCCACCAGATCGTCCCTGGTGCCCGATACAGTGTGCAGCCGTTCTTCCAAGAACAGTTTGTCAACAACCTGCCCCCAGCCAGGTTCTACAACAGCGAGAGAACCGTCCCTCAGACAAATGGCTTGCTGTCCCCTCAGCAGAACGAGGAGGTGGCCAGCCCTCCTCAGCGGTGGTTTGTGACTCCTGTACAGCAGCCCAGTGCCAACAAACTGGACATGAACTCCTATGAGACGGAGTATTCTCATAGCACCTTGCTCCCTTATGGCATTAAATCCCTCCCCCTTCAGACATCCCATGCCCTGGGATACTACCCTGACCCGACGTTTCCATCCATGGCAGGCTGGGGGAGCAGGGGCTCTTACCAGCGAAAAATGGCAACAGGATTACCTTGGACCTCCAGAACAAGTCCTCCAGGATTCTCTGAAGACCAGCATTCCAAGGAGAAAGTGAAAGAAGAAATTGGCTCATCCTGGATAGAGACTCCACCCTCCATAAAGTCTCTGGATTCAAATGATTCTGGGGTCTACACAGGTGCTTGCAAGAGAAGACGGCTTTCCCCTAGCACTTCCAGCAATGAAAATTCCCCAACCATGAAATGTGAGGACATTAATGCTGAGGACTATAACAAGGACAATTCAAAAGGCATGGGCTACTATGCGTTCTATACTAGCTCTTAAATCATCCTTTTATTCCAATTGGCTGGGTTTTTTTTCAGGGTGGCCTTGGGTTTTTTGTGTTACAATTGCCAAAAATACTCTTGCCTTCCGCCTTTTAATTGTGTGCAATTCTGATGAAGGTGCCAAAGCTTTTAAACTGTTGCAGGTAACAAAGTAGGGACAGAGCAAACCATGGGAGAACTCATTCCCTCCTTTAGAAGGAACCTCATGCAGAAGCTGTAAGGAGGACCCTAGATCTTTGCAATGTGGCTTATTTATTGGAGACACTAAAGTGTACAGTTTGGCTTGGCTCAGAGGCCTGATCAAATCTATGCACTCCTGAGCAAGGAAATTGGGGGGGTAGGATCCCAAATTTAATTTTCTTCCCTGCTTGACCCTCTGATAAAAGGGGATTGGGTTTGTAGGGAGCTGCACAAATGCTATGTTCTGCTTTAATTGAGTTGGTTTCTTGAACCCTGTCTGCAACACAGTTGGCTGAGTTTGCTATTGCTCAGCTAAGGCTTTCTTTGGCAGAAGATGGCCAAAATAAGGCCTGCTTGCCAGGTGGGATTTTTACTTGAAGGTCTTGTTGCCATTGATGGGATTACAGTGACCAAATCTGACTTTTTTTAGCTTAGAACTTGCATTAAAATAATAATTAAAAAAGCCTTCATCCCAAAAGCCTAACCTTTATTGAGGTGGCCAAAAAAAGTGTACAGTTGTGTTTTGTCTAGGTACACTGTAGAATACTGTGGATAATAAAATGTATAAATAGTTAACCTTATAGTTGTTCAGTCGGAAGGACATCCGGTGGTGTTTTGAAGTTCAAAAGGCGTTTTTTTGGTTAATCAAACTTACCATATATGGAACACTGCAAAAAGAGGTTTTTATTTATGTGTATGTAAAGTGACTTTTTCAGCTGCCCTGTATGAAACTGGAAATGATGTAACTTTACCCACTCTTCTTTCCTATAGTTTCAGCTATTTTAAACTGATCAGTCCCAGAGCACTGGCACACAAACTTTTACCCCTCCAAAAACTTTTTTCTGTTTTGGGCTTTTTTTTTTCTATGTACAGAGTAGTAATTTTTAATAAATGTGGTGGTGCCAGGGATAAGAGGGGAATGACTCTGCCTCTTTTTTGCCTCTGCTGGGTGTCCCAGAGGGGGAGGAAGTAGCACAGTCCTGGGGCTTTGAGTTGTCTCTAAATCTAATCCCTTGTAAATTGCTACTTTAACTCTTGCACTCTGGCTCTCTGCGTTATTTTTTTTTTATCCCCTCTATTCTTATGCTTTGCCATGGTTCTCCTGGGTCTCCCCCCCCTCAAAAGCCTGAGCCCCAGCTTGGTCCAAAATTACCACCAGGCCCTTTTCCACTCCTCTCCTTTGCTCTGGCCCACTGAGGTAGGCGAGGTGCGAGCTCAGCCTCAGCCTGGGGGGACCTGTGAGCCCATCCTGCCTCCCCCACCAGCCCCAGCTTCCCCCTCCGCTTCCCGGAACCAGGCAAGAAATTCCCCTGCCCGCTTATCTGTGAGGGAAAGCTGCTCCTGGCAAAGCGATTGGATCCCGGCTCCTGCGCCAGCGAGACCTTTCCTGAGGATATGCAGGCAATAATGGGATTAAGCTGTTAGCGATTCCCAGCTGCAAACAAAATAAGCGCGGGGCTCAGGCCGGGGCAGTTCCCCGTGGAGGGGACGCGATCGGGGGGGCAGAGGCAGCGCTTCCCCCTCCTCGGGAGCGGGAGGGGGCTGGTGGCCAAAGAGATTTCGATCGGCACCTTCGCTGCTCGGGCTCCGGCTCTGCGCGCTGGCAAGCGAAACAAACCTCTGTCCCGGCAGCTCGTCCCCAACGCAAGGACCTCACCTGCGACAGCAGGGGACTCGCCATAATTTTTAAGCGACTAGGGACGGAATATATTTTTACTCCTTTTCTTGTGTATTTTTTTTACACAGGGGCATATCTACCTCCGGAAAAACCCCCTGGAAGAGCGGGCTTGCCCCTGCCCCCGGCCGAGGTGCGGCTGAGAGCCGGCCGTGCCCGCCCTGCACACCCCGATGGCACAGCCCGGGAGCGCCATTCCGCCGTGCTGGGTTCATAAAAGCTGTATATTTTTGCACCACACGGTAAAAAGAACTTAATACTTGTGAAAAGTCCTCACACTGTTTAATAGAAACGTAAGTGCCTGGCTGGCCCCAATTAACACCTTGTGATTATAATGCATTCCTAAAATGGGGTGTCAGACGCCAAATTGTGAATAAAGGTATCTAATTAATCTTCATAGGATGACACTGATAAACAACTCCAGATTTAAATAAAGATCAAGGAACTGAATGCTTTTTATTTGTTTACATTAACAGAAGATAAAGTTAACTACCCTTGCACTTTGCTTCGTAATGTGATTTACTGACACAGAAAACAGCGGGCTGCGGGTGGAGAGCCCCGCCTCGCCTCGGCGGCCTTTTTATCGCGGCTTTGGAGGGAGGGGGAGACCCCGAGGGTGAGTGTCCCTTCCCCCGCAGCCCCCACAGCCCCGGGTGACGTGGGAGTGTGCCGGGAAAGGAGGCACCACCTTTCCCTGACAGCGAGCGCTGGAAGGGAGAGCGCCCGTCGGCCCCGTCCCTGCCGCTTGCGATGCTCTGGCATGAAATGACTGAGTGCGAGTTTGGAAGGGCAGCTGAAGGGGAATGGCGGGTTTAGAGGGAATCAAATAAATTTAAAAAAATAGTTATTTAAACCATTGCTGTGCTGTGCGACGGGAGGTGAACTGCGAACCCTGCCCGATGAAGCGGGGAAACTTAGTTCTGGGCCAGGGACAACCCGAACCTGCACGGCTGCCGGCCGGGCAAAGGCTCTGCCTCCTTGGGGGGCTCGGTCCTTCGTCCCGCCGGCCCCGTGAGACCGGGATACACCGCTGATAACCCACTGAGACTGTTCCCCCGAATGAACAGTTCTCTGGGGTATCTCCTCACCGAGCGGAGGGAGCCGTTCCGTGCTCTGCCTGCCTAGCACTTACTTTTAAATAGCATGGGCACCCGACGGGGCACTAGAGGCAGAGGAGACGGGTTCCTCCGATCGATTGACGCTCTTCCTCGCCGAAGACTGTTTTTTGGGGTTGTTTGCGTTAAAACAGACCTGGCAGCCCATCGTCTCTCCCTCCCGTGCTCTCTGCAGCGGCACGTCGGGAACAACCCTCGGGTATTTTCCCAACGAAACTTCGTCCCTCTCTGCTCGCCCCAAACTGTGTCTCTGCCGCTTCGCACCCGGGCGAGAAAAGGAAACGACTCCGAAATGCTCTTTCTTCCGACGTCAACTCCCCGACCCTCTAAAGAAAGGGCTCCTTCCCCCCCCGAAGCGGCGAGCTCAGCGCTCCGGGGAGGAAGGAGCAGATATTTTTCGGTGTGCTTTCTTTTCGAGTAATGCGATGGTTTTACTTTCGGTCTGAATTTCCGCTCCCACCTTCCTCAACGCCGCCTTTTCACCACCTGCTTGCTTGTTCCCACCTCCTCCTCCTTTCTGAGGATGAGCGCGGCTTTAATGGAGGGGCTTTCCCTGGGAAGGGTATTTTTACAGCCCCTCTCGGCTGCCGCCGCCCTTCCTTCAGGGCCGCCCAAGAGCGAATAGGCCCTGATGGCTCTTGCGGTACCGTTATGCATCAGAAATTCCACTTCCCGACGGGAATGCCGGCTGGGAGTGCCGGGGGAGCCGGCGGTGGGCGGCTGTGGGGTCCCCGCTTTTGGGGAGAAAGTGGCGGCGAGGGGGTTGAGGTGAGGAAGGATGGGGTGCTCTGATGTTTCCCTCATGGCCGTTCACCCCGTAAAATTGTGACATGTTGTTATTAATATTAATATCACTGCCCGACTTTTTTTTTTGCATGTACAAGCCCAATTCCCCATCCCCTTGAGCTATCCATAGCCTACTCCTACGCTTCCCCAAATCTCCATAGCCGTGTTCATAATATGAGTATGGCTAATATAAATATTAATCTAATCCTTACTGGAAGGATTTTAGTGCTTGGTGGATATCACAAACATGTAATCCAGGGGAGAATGACATTAGCCTGAAAGTGCAGAGTGATTTGAATAAAATGATAGGGTGGTATCTAATATTTCCTTTAGGGAGTACTATGCTCTGAGCTGTCACAACTGATTGTGTAAATAGACGAGACTGAGGGATGTGATCCTAATCATATTGATGAAACATTCATCTGAAAGACCGAGTGCAACCAGAAGGGACTCACTAGGAATACAATTAAATCTTAATCTGGGGAGGAGGAATCCTCTGCAGGCTTTCTTCTAACCTGCCACCCTCTCCCCTGTTTTCACTTTGGAGTCAGATAAAATGCAGGAGAGTAAATAAAGGAGAGATGGAGTGTTGTGTGGTTTGCCTGCCTGAAGGGCTACATTAACACAGGGAGTGCCAAGTGGGAAGCAAGTAAATCTGTGGGTTTGATCCTGATGATAATAAAAAATAAAGGCCTCATTTAAGTCACAGGGGTAACTATCTGCTTGCAGAGGGTTTCCACCTGTGAGTGGTGTTAATCAGGTGCAGGAAGACACTATTTCTGAAGGAAAAGTCCTTCTCCCACCCAGGCTTTATCAGCTCAGTCTCAGGTTTCTGCTGTTTGTCTGCTGTTTGGTATCCATCTGCAGCAGGGAACTGATTTCTTGTTGATAATATTTATTAGCAAAGTGGTTATTTTCCAACCTGTTTTGATCATCAGCTCTCAAAGGATGATCCGAGAAGATGGGTGGACATGGCTCCTGTAAGAGTACTAAACCCATGCTTGATTGCCTTTCATCACTTCTGGCTTTTGGGAAAGGCATTGAACAGGTGCATTTTTCTAATGAGTACCCCCTTTTGGCTTATACCACTGAAGTGAATTCAAGCTATGAATACCTGAATTCACATAATGATGTTTAAAGCTTGAAAAGTGGCTTGTATTCTGCTTTCTGTCACTGTTTATGTCAGGCTGCCTTTGAGTGTCTAAGACCCAAATCTGATCAGATGATTTTAGAGCTTTTTCAAAGATGCCTGTCTTTTATCATCAAGCTCAGGCAAAAAGCAAAGTGATTTCTGTCTTCCTGGAGTGTTCTCCATAAAGCGAAAAGCCACAAAGTTCAATTCTCTTTCCATAGGGCATAGGGTCTGTAAATGAGGGAAAGATGAATGGAGTGGGGCATCCATTAACAAATCTGAATCAGGAGCTCTGTGTGACTCTTGTATTCTCTTCTGTCAAAGTATGGGCTCTGCAGTGTTACCAGTTTACAGAAGGACTCTTGTGGTTGAAGTAGGCACTACAATTTTAGCAGTTTTGAGAAGGAAACTTCATTTTAGGGGTTCCTCTGTACTGGGATTGTACCTCACAGTATATACACGTAGGAGTGTATTCTGGTCTGATCCCTGGTTTTCTTAGAGTAGCATTAGGCTTTTGTAGTGTGGTTAAGGCACTAATTGTTAAACTTCAGAGACTAGATATAATCTCTTTTGTCCATAAAGCAATGCAGTTCTTGTAAATTGCTTGGCATAGCTGCAAATTTCCTTTGAGGAAACAAACAACCTTTATTCAGAAACTATCTGGTTTGTATTGTATTACAGCATGCTTGTTTGTAGTGATAAGTTCTCAATAACAGAAATGTTATTGCTCTGCTCTCCTGATTTCCTATGCCAAGTAAGAATATTATAAGATGATATTCCTGGCCTAACAAATGTATAATTTTGTCAGGGAGAGCACTTAAACAGGCACTTTAGAGGACAAGTCTGTGTAAAGATGACTTTCCAGGAGCTACTCACAATAGCAGGTAAATTTTCTCCTATCTCTTACTCCACACAGGACAGACAAAATCTCACCTGCAGAGCCTGGTCTCCACTGATAACTAGCTTATTTTCTGGTAGCTTTGTGTTTTACATTGCAAGATCGTTGTTAACCCAGCCCTTGTGTTAAACATGGGGGAATGCATGCTGTTAGGATGGGCCTGTGAGTAAGGGTAGTGGGTTGGATGTGAGGAATCAGGTTATTTCTCAGTCGCCTCAATTCTTTAATTCAGATTACTGTGCAGCAGTAGAAATGCTTGTGCTGGCTTTGAGCAGAAAGAAGAAGCGGATCAAAACGTAGGAATGAAAAAACTTCATGATCCTGCCAGGGGTGCTGGTGACTGCTTTCATCAGTTTAAGCAGCAGTACTTGTGATTTTTGGGGTTGGTTTTGTTTGTTTTTGTTTGGTTTTTTTTTTTTTTTTTTTTACTTTCCCTCTCCCTACTCCTCCAATAACAGAACATGACAGCTAGTGCTGGAATCGAGACCTGGCCACTTTAGGTACTGGTCTCCAAAAACTTTTAAGGAGGTTGGTATAAACTCTCTCTTGAAAATGGTGAAGGGACTTTTCCATAGGGTGGAGATGCCACAGTGTTACAATCACAGCATTTAGGTAGCTGTGGGAGTATGGTGAAATGTGTGTTTACAGCACCTCTCATACCCTAAAACAGCTGCCCGTGGGCCTGTGCTTGTTCCACAGTTTGCTTCATAGTCCCTTGCCTATGGTTAGATCTGGTGCTCTCCTTATTCCAACCATGGGAAGAGAAAGCCATTCACGTAGGTATTAGAAAGCACAAGGTCCCTGTTTTTGCTGTACCACAAAAAGGCTTAATAATTGTGTAGTATAATGGAATGTGTTAAATAGCCTGAATGTGGTTTCTGCTCCCAAAACCTGTGATTATGATGTGGGTTCAGTTCTTGTTTCTACATTCCCATTGGATGAGAATTCTCAGTGGAGAAGCAATTCCCCTGCAAATGGCCTGAAATACTGGGAGTTCCAGGGTAGTGTCTTTGGTCAGCAGCTGCAGGAGTGGTGCTCTGTGACAGATTGGGTTTTGTTTCATATTTTGCATGGAACATGGGGTGTGTTTGGCTCTAGTACACTACACAAGAAATGAACAAACAAGAAATAGTGGAGTATTTCACTGGAGATTTAAAAAACCAAATCCCTTTTAAACCTTGATAAGATTGTCTTGAACTGTGGGGTGATGACTGACTTCTGCTAAACTGGACTGTGTGTGTGTTTGGTAAGTGGCTAAGGTTAGCCTGTGTCTCCCTCTGCTCTCACTTGTACTTTACCGCTGTGGGGAAGCATGAGGAATACCGGATGAGACACAATGCCCTTCTGGTGTTTTCTCAACCTACCCTGGGACTGGAGATTAAAAAACCCCAAAACCCACGGAACCCTTTTCTTGCCTGGGGGCTGTCCTCCAAATCAGGAGTCACAGGGAGAGAAAAGCAGCAGCAAACAAGGCAAATTGTGTTCCTCCACCCTATTCACCTCAATAACATTTGATCAGCATCATTGTCCACACCTGTATTTAATATTGTTATGTTGAGAGGTGTCAATGGCCGCCCATAATGTTTAAAGGTCACTGAAATAGAGTGAAAAACATTCTATAGAAGACTCAAAGATTGGCCATAACCACACCTGAAACAAGTCCTGATGGGCACTGACTCTCTTTTGTCTAACAGGTAAAGCTTTCAATGTCCTCTGTATAGCTAGGCCAAAGCTCCCAAGTATGGTAAAAATCCCCCTCTCTTATGGTATGTCTTTACTGAAGAGGAAGAGTGAAGCTATGGGAGAGGATTGAGCTGATTTAAAGTTATACTTTACTGCTGAGAAAAGGGGATGGTTCATATTTCTCTATAGTCTTTCCTTTTTATGCTTGGCTTGCAGGTTCATTTTTACCTTGTACCAGCTGTGTGGCTCATCCAGCTTTTCTGGGAGTTGATTCATTTTACAGACTCGGCGGAAAACACATTCAGGAGAAAAGTGTAATTGCATTCTGTTGGATTCTTGAGTTGAATCTGCTCAACTAAGACCCAAGAGCAGAGGCAGTGCAGAGGAGAGGGCAGGATTACATGGAGCATTGGTGGAGAAGGGAATTGCAAGCAGTGCTCCAGGGACTGTAGGAAGAGAGGGTATGCTTTAGCTTTGGTGTTGACTTATGTTGACATATTTCATTATATTATGAATCAGGAAATTGTGGCTTTATCAGTCGAAGAGACAAAACTTTCTCCTTCAGTTTAACTGTGTTTGTCCAGGCTATTGGAAAAAATGCATCATTATTGCCTTTCTTTTCCTTCTGAGTGTCCAGAAAGCCCAGAGTCCCAGGGAAAAAATTGCAGTGTCATTGTGTCTTGGCTGTAGGAAATGTGGGGTGATCAGATAGGAGGAGTGACAGGGAACAGAGATAACAATACTTGGAGTGGGTGACCTTTCTTGTGCAGGCTGGTAACCTTATGATATAGTCATGATCCCCCAAATTTATCTGCAATAATTACACCCCTCTTGGGATAGGTTTCCTGGGGTTAATTTGGGAACATGGAGATACACTCTGAGTTTATGCTTTTTGCCTTAGGCTCTGGAAGTGGAAAATGTTTTTTATTCATAGGAGGAAGCTACAATTGGAGAAAGCTAAAATCCAGTGTGGGTGTAGCAGGCTGTGCTAGTTTGAAAAACTGTAAGTTCATTGTTATGGACTGGCTGATTGAGACATTGTCCATAATGTGCTGCATAGGCAACATCATGCCTGCTGTCATCTCACAAGACACTTGGAAACTCCAGACAACAGTGACTGAAGAGAGAGACAAGTGCAGAATTACGTGGTGGCCATGTAGCTAGTTTGAGTGTCTTACAAAGATCTTTGTCTCATTTCAAAAAGATGATGAGTGCATTTGGGATCACAGGGCTGTAATTCTTCAGTCTTAAAAAAAAGAAAATGTAATGATCCTTGGTTCTTGATTTGGTCTTGCAAAATTTGGGTCAGGAAATGCCATATAGCTTTGGCTGGATCTGGATGGGTTTGCAGATCTCTGTCCCTATAGGTGTACAGTAGCTCTAGAAGTAGATACAGGTCAAAGTTACATCTATGATGTGTATCTGATTGATGCTCTGAGAAAGATCTGGATGGATCAGGACAGACAGCAGTCAGGACAGATTTTACTCCTAAGATGAGGTGAGGGTTTATAACCTGTTGTTATTAAACCCAGCACTGGAATCAGGGCCAGAAACTCTGCTAAACTCCAGGCTGAACATAGAAGTTTCAAATGAGAACCTCCGTAAGCCAAACTGTTATAAATAGTCATTATCTAGAGGCAAAATTATACCTTGTTCAAGTTCATTAGAGCCTGCAGAAGAGGGAGTTTGGTTTTTTTAAGGACATGGAAAGAATATCACTGTCTGCAAGGTGATGCAGAAATTTGCAGAACTTCAGGGCATATAACATAATGGGGAATGGAGCTTAAGAGACTAAGTCCACTCCTGCTTATACCTTTTATATACTTCATTCTTGTATTTGAACTCAGGAGTAAGACACTCTCTGTTCATCCATGCTGGCCTTTCACCACACTTGTTTGATTTCGCATGCAGGAATGGGTTGTTTTATGCTTTGAGATGGTTGTTCTTGATCACCAGCCAGCTCTCACAGCAGTCCTTTCCCTTCTGCAGCAGTTTTCTGTGAGATCCTTACCAAGAATATCCCTGAACTAAGCCAAGTTCTGCTCTCCTAAAGTGCCAATTTGTAATAGTATTATTTGTCTTTCTCACTGTTCTTAGTTTTAATCACAATCTTATGGCTGCTCTTTACATCCCATTGTAAGAAGTCTGGAAGACTCATCAGTCACCTGCACCAAGAAATTACCATCAACACAGACCAGAAATCTGGATTGCCTCTGCCCAGATGCGTTACCCTATTGGCAGATATGAGGGGGGTTCTCAGCCCCAGCGAGTACCAGCAGGGACTAGAGCTGGAGTACCAGCTCATGGAGCTTTTCCCAGCTTTCAAATGAAGGCTGCTTCTACTTCCACTCCTTTACCAGGAAGTCTGTAGCAAGCACCTAGCACAAAGGCATCTATGTTAGTTTTTCTGATCCTCACCCATAAGATCTGTACTGTGTTGTCATTTTTTCCAAGCAAAGCAGTGTGTCTTGTAGCCAGTCCTTTAGCCCTTTGGATGGATTGAGTTATCCATATTCCTCTGCTTTTTCTCAAGAACCTGTATTTACTCTTTGCAACCGTCCAGCCATGTGAGCTACCCCACTCTGATTCTGTAATCCCTGTGAGATGCCACCAAGCAATCTCCTTTTTACCTTTGTTTTCAGGTTTCAGGTGCTTTTTTAGGTTCCTCGGGCATTCAGAGTGCTACATGTTGGAGATCCCTTTTCATTCCTTCTGTCCTTCCCTGAGTGCACCCCCTTCCTTCAGCAGCACCTGCCTAATTCTTGTTTCTTTCTTCAAGTAAGTGGGAGTACTAAATGAGCTTTAGTCTCCCATTGCACTCATTTTGCTGTCTCTTATAGGAGCTGGATGCTCCACCAGCCCTTGGGCATGTTACACTTTTGAGCCTTCAGGGAGGGCAGTCTGAGGTGCTACACCACAGCACTGCATCACCTCGAGTTCCCATGCTTGCTTTCTGGAGTGGTAGGTGGAATAAGTCCTCACATTGCTTGGCAGTAAGGTCTTGCATGGATGCCCTCCAGCCTGCAGTGCCGGTGTTAGGATGCTTTTGCACTCACAGCTGACTGGTGTGGGGACCCAGTTCTGTCTGGTCCACAGCACCCTGCACAAGGATGGAAGCTGGATCAACAGGTTTGAAGCTGATGGGACAGTTCAGTGGCAGAAAAAGGAAGGCCTGACTCTGGTGGGTGTACAAGGGAAAGAGAAATGTTGAGGCCTGGATCAGCATTGGAGGGCATGTACCAGGCGTGCACTAGTGACCACTGAGGGCAGAAAAGGGGCAGGAAGGTACAGCCCAAACATCTGAGCTGACTGAGGAAGGTCAGCTGCACAGCCAGTGTGAAGATGTGAGAACCATCAAACAAAGCTTGCTGAAAATGGAACTGGAGCATGTCCAAAGGACAACAAAGCTCGTGAAGGGTCTGGAGTGTTAGGAGGAGCTGCTGAAGGAACTGGGGATGTTTAGCCTGGAGAAGAGAAGGCTCAGGGGAGACCTTACCACTCTACAAGTACCTGAAAGGAGGTTGTAGTGGGGTGGATCAGTTTCTTCTCTCATATAAGAGGCGACTGCAAAAGAGGAAGCTGCTTCAAGTTGCACCAGAGGAGGTTTAGATATTAGGAAAAATTCTTTACTGAAAGAGTGGTCAGCCATTGGAACAGGATGCCAGGGGAAGTGGTAAAATCAATCACCATCCCTGGAAGTGTTCAAAAAACATGAAGATGTGGCACGTGGGGACATGGTTTAGTGGTGGGCTTGACAGTGCCATGTTAATGATTGGACTTTATAACCATAGAGACCTTTTGCAACCAACTGTAATGATTCTAAAGTACCTTTCAAGACTTAAGTGCTTCAGTCAAGAAAAATTACTTAATGGAAACTTAGTGGTTTATGTCATGTGCTTCTGTCACCTTTTTAAATCTGATGTCACATGCCCTAAACCAGACTTACCTTTATATGGAACTATGGCTATAAACATTGTATTTTCATTTTAAAGGAGAAATATCTGTAAGTGCCAGGAAGTCATGCTCAATCCTCAGTCACAGAATTATCAGTGTCATCATGCATGTTTGATACAGTATGAATTTTGAATGTTACTATTATTATAAATAAGCAAAATGCAACTTAAATTTCTATTTTGCAACTGTATGGAAACTCGTAAAATGCCATAAGGTTTATCAGCTATTACAGTATCACCACCAGTGTGCTATAGTATAGAAAACTAATACCACGAAAACCTTTTCTTGAACCAACACTTTAAATTGCTGAAAAAAGTCAGTTCTAATAAAAGTACATTTATTGTATTAACTGTACTGAAATATCATTGAATTTTCTATAGAAATGCAGTAACCTCCTGTCATGTTGATGATTGGATTTCATGATCTTAGAGATCTAAGAGATGAGTAAGGCAGGAGTTCTGCTTTGTTGTAAACTGAAACATTCTGGTATCATGTCAAAATACAATAACCTTTTTTATGGGATTAGATGGGCTGAATTTGAGTGAAAGGGTTTCACTCCATGTTTTTTCCAAAAGGGTCTGAAATGCTTCAGATCATATGACTTTGAATGTTTTGTCATACTGTAGATTCTTTTTTGGTGGCAGAATCTCAATTTATGACCTCAGCATATTTATCTTGCTGCCTTCTGACAGCACTCATGAGCAAATAGTATCTTGGGTTTGCTGCTGTTTATTAAGAGCAGCATTATGTGAGAGCAAAACTTTGACAGAAATGCATCCGTAGAAGCTGACTCAGTGGTTCCTGTGCCTGCTTTTGCTGTGCTTTCTGTGTCATACTCTGACAATTTGAGCATTTCTATTCCAAATGAGCCATGCCCTGTTTGTCTTTTGTACTGTCCTGAAATTCAGTAGCACTGGATCAGATGAAACCACTGGGCTGCTCCAAAGGTGGTCCATGCTTTTTGCTGAGTTGGTTCTGAGGAAGTCAGCTATCTTCCCTGCCTGAACTGTTGAAGTTGTTGGACTTAAATCCCTAAGGCAGGGTGTGGGTCTACAGAGGGTGTAGGGTACAGCACAGCCATGTCAGAAGGAAATGTGAAGGAGTTGCTTACAGATTCCCTTTACTAATGCAGGGCCTTGGGGTCCCTGTTACATCCCATTTGTGTGTGTCTGCTCCAAACTTGAATTCCCATCAGTGTGTGAGCTGAAAGCCTCCAGACCCATCAGGAGTCGCTTCATCTGTACATAGTGTTTCTCACTGCTGAAGATATTCTAATTTACTTCATGTTAAATCCTACACTGTAATATGTTATTAACAGTCTCCAAATTGTGTAGCTGTTCCGAAATTGTAAAAATTACCATTAGTTAAAGCAGGACATCCCTAGGAGGAAGCCCTGCCCACCATGGAGGAAGGTTTCAGGTTACAGCCTTTAGGGTCATGTCTGACTTTTGTAAGCATATAGCCTCAGTTTCCAGGTCCAATGCAGCAACTTCAACAGGGTTTACAGACCTATTTTCAGGGCTTGCAGCTCTAGCACTTCTGATTGCAAACATAACACTTAAAACATACTCCATTTGCTGTGATAATGGTTATGAAACATCTAGCATATTCCTAAGCATTCAAAGAGTATGTATATACATGAAGCACAGTGATCTAGCATGCAGTCTTCCAGATGCAGCCTAAAAAAGGCAGAGGAGTATAGTTAGGAGAAAGATACAGACATTCTGGAGACACAAGCAAGAAAACTTTTCCTGTAGAAGTAGAATGGTGCCTGGAATCAGAGACCTTCCAAAGCCAGGGTCCCTTCAGTGTAGGTAAGGGAGATGCTGTCACAAAGGCCCAGCTGTGTCAGTCTGCACACCGAATGGTACTTACCAGTATAAGGAGTCCCACTGAGTGCTATTTATTCATGCATCACTATTGAAGTTAATATGAGTAGAACACATCGAATTTGGCCCTAGGTTAGTAACGTAAAATTGCAGCTCTTTAAAATGGATCTGAGCAGAGAGGTATGGTCCAGTGCTGCACTGGCTCTGAGAGTTTGTTGGTTTGAGGGGATTTGGGATTTTTTTTTTTGGTAGGGTTTCTTAGGTGTGGGGGATGGTTGGGAGAAGAACAACATGATTATTTTTCTTACAAATCAAATAGGAATTAGTCTAGAAGAGGGGAAAAGGATCTGTTGCCTTAGATGTTATCTAAGATGCTGCCTTATTCCTCTAAGAAACAGAGCTTTCATGTGTTATATTGCATAGTAGCCCCCCAAAAAGATGCATATCTTTCGCCTGGGGTGAGCAACTCCTGAGATTTCTGAAGTCAGGCTAGTACATTAACACCTTAGATTTAGGTAGCGCAAGGCTACAAGCAAATGTCTTTGGATGATAGAAGCAAATCAGACACTGCTTTTGTATGTCACAAGGGATTATTCTATTTTAGTGCTATGCCCTTTGGCTTTACAAATGCACCTGTAGTGCTCCTGTGGTTAGTGCAAAGAATCTTGGTAGAATTAATTTACTATAGTTGTTTTGTCTTTGCAAATAGCAAATGTTAGAACTGGCTATACACAAAGAGCTTTTCAAACCTTATACATATTGTTTGCAGCAGTTACTAGATAGGGAAGGCTTCTGTTCTTCAATGCTAGCAGTGGATTCAGCAAAGCAATTTTCCATTCATCAGAGGTGATCTTTGTGGAAGCAGGAGGAATTTATGGCTTTGTCTGGGCATAGGGAAGATGTGAGATAAATTCTAGGAAATCTAAAGGTGGATCACCAGATACAGGTTTCAGCTGTGCTTTTGCTGAGAATCCAAAAAATTCGCATCTGATTTTATGTCATATGCTGTGTTATTTTTTATTGGAATAGATGGCTCTGAGAGTTCATGGTATTTATGTGGCACTGTCATCATACAGTTGCATCCTATTAACCATTATCTGGCATTTTGGGAACAGAGATAGTGGTCTATGAAATACTGTGGCAAATAATTGTCACTTTGAATCTTTTGAAGAGATGGAGGAAGATAAATGTTTGTAATACCAAGCAGGTTTTTACCACTATCCCCTATTTCCCTTTTATACCTACAGAGAGGATTTAAATTTAAAAAAAAGTCTGCAATTCTGACAGTTTTGTGGTTAGCTTTTTTTGTTAGTTGGTTAGTTTTTACATGGCATAAAGATGGTATCATGTGTCCTGATATTAGATAAAATGTGCTGGAACTCTCATTGTGCTTGTTGGAACCCAGTTCTGCTTCACAACAACAAAAGACAAGTCTAAAAGCATAGAAGAAAGAACAGAAAAAAGAAAGGTTGTGACTTGTAAGTCTAGGTGGCTTTCTAATTATCTTGCTAATAAATTCAGCGTATGAATTACTAGGTGTTGTGAGAACTGGCAAATTTTGATCAATATCAGGTGCTGAAGTTATAGGGGTTTAGCCGCCCTTTTAATCTGAGTCTTCTAGGGGAAGACTGCATAGAGAAGGCTTAGCTAAGACAGGCTGTTGGGTTGTGTTTTTTTCAGTACTGTAGGTTTGGAAAAAGTGGGGCAAAGAAAGAAAAAGAGAGACAAGGAAGATGTTAAGAGCAGGAAAATATTTGCAAGTTTTGTGCTTTGAACATGTTAGCATTTAGATGCAGGTGTAGGGAGGTAGGCTGAAGGCCTGGTGTGATTTGTTAGGTCACCTCTCGGGATCAGCATGGTACAGGTTCCTGTGTGTCAAGGTGGTTCATAGGAACATAGTGGCTATATGGCATTAGGCTGTATAAGAGTCTCTCTTGACCAGTATATTGTCCCTAGAGCAGCTAATAGAATATGAGGGTAAGATATGTGACAGATTGATAGCTCTCCTGAGAGCTTCAAGCTATCAGCTTTTAAGGATTTCTTGAGCTCTTTCTGGACTGCCATGCTTAACACTTCCTTGATGTGGTTTAATCCTCATTCCCCATAGGAATCCCTTAAATTCTGCAGTCTGACATTGCAATGGTTTGGTTACAAAACCTCCCACTGGAAATCTCAATCCACATTGCTGAGATTTATTATTTTAAAACCACTTCTGTTAATCATCAGTGCCAAATGAAAAGCACTGTAAAAGTAAAAGCAGGATTTGCTTATGCTCTTATCCTTTGGTTTACCAGGAATGGAACCCTCTGTGGCTGATTTTAGATATTATTTTAATCTTCTAATCTTTCCCATCCTAAACTTCTTTTTGCTCAACAGCCTTCATGAGCATCCAGTGCTTAAGTCAAATCAGAACATAAGTACAATTCTATGTAACAGACTTCCCTTACTTTGCTTCTAGAGCTGCAAGCCTCGGGTACTTGGGTACTTAAATATACTGAGCTGGGACATAAGTATTACATATATTAGATATTTGTTATAAATTATTATAAATACAATTAAAAATATTAAGTGGGGACCCTAAGGTTAGGTAACTCTCATAGGTTCCTCTCACATCTTGTATTAGTAGAAGGCTGATATTTTGGAGTATATTGTGCTTATTACTTGTATCTGAATTAGTAACAATTGTGAGTGCTCTGATCCTGAAAAGAGGCCGTTTATTTGGAAGCATAAACAGATGTGAATATTTACAAGTGGATACACAGGCTAGTAAGTTTTTAACACCCTTAATCTCAAACTACCAAAAGCTCTCTTCAGGTTGTTCTGTGAATGAATACCTAGGTTTCCGTTTGCCAGTATGATCTAAATATTCACATTATTACAACCACCGAGGATTTTTTTTTCTTTCAACATGAAGTGGGTTTGTTTTTGTTGTTTTGTTTGTTTGTTTTTAAAAAAAGCTTATGTTAGTTTCCCTGACTTCAACTCCCTGGGGATGCAGGTAAACTATAACTGTCAGATTTTATTCAAGTTTGGAACTGGAATAAACACTGTAAGGTATATTTTACCCCAGAGCAATACATTTACACATAGTGCTGTGGTTGCTGCCAGCCTGGATGAGAGGCCAAGGGCTCTTAACTCAGCCGAGTGTTTAAAGGCTGGTTTAAAGGCAGAGGAACAGGTCTCTGGGCTGGGGCCCTGTGCACTGATGTGTGGGGCTACAGTGCCCTCTTGTGCGAGTGAGTGCTGGTAAACAGCGGCTGCTTCCAAAGGTCTCTCCAAAACACCTGGCTGCCTGAGAAGGAAGGAAAGGGAAGGCAAAATCCTCTTCTGGCTGTGACCTTTTGCAGCTGTGTTTTAACCAGCAATTTATTTGGTTCTGTGATACGATGTTAATATAAGGACAGCCTTTGAGCTTTAACAGCTTAAAATATGCTTTGTATTCTGCTAGTATTTTGGCATTAGCTGGAAAATGAACATTTACTATTTCTGTTGTGGTGGTGCCAACAGGACTTGTTATGGAGAGAAGCTCCTGGGTATGCCAGGTGCTGTCTCCACACTCATAGGCTGGGCCTTTGCAGTGCTGTGGAGCTTCAGCTGTGTAGGAAAAACTAAGTAACCAAACCTGGTTATTCTTTCATAGAAAAAGAGACAAGTTTCCTTCTCTCTCCACCTCAAACTTGTCAGTTGCACTTCATTCGCCTCAGAAATTAGAGGGATTGAATTAATATGTCTTGATTGGGAAAAAGAAGAAAACTTCAAGGGAAGAAAGGGCACAGTGATCAGAACTAACTGAGCAGGACAGACCCAGGAGGGTTTTGACACATTATCATTTGAAAATGGCAAAGCAAATATCTGCTGTGACCACAGCGTTTCAAGACTACTGTAAGCCAAAACAAATACCTGCCTACACAAATAAGTTTAACTTGGACATGGAAAATTCAGGGGTGTATCCCACTTGTGTGATCAAGTGCCTTTTGATTGTTCTAAAAATATAGCTACCCTTTTGGGGGTATAATTCATGACAAAACTGTCGGGATTATAAGGGACAACTAAGGAAGAAAATTATCATTGTATTAGCAAGTGTCTCAGCAAGAAAGTTAACATTAAAACCCAAAAAATTCAAACCTAGTTCCCCAATAGAGACCTTAGAACTGTATAAACCTAGGAAAAAGAAGAACTTGCCATAGGTTTTCCCAAGTGTAATGTACTTTGATTTCAGTTGAAGTCCATGGGAAGAGGTAAAACACAGTATCTCTTCAGTCAATGAAAAACCAGACTTGTTTGGTTCTGTTGGTTTTTTTTCTCTACCACACTTCTATTTGATTAACATGTAGATTCAGAAATCAATTTTAGTCTCATTTTAAACATTTTATTCTAAACACTCTAGATAAACTGTGAGAATTCCACCCTAACTATTTGACTGGGATTTCACAGAGGAGAGGCTAGAGAGACATAAAAATGAGGGGAGAATTAGAAAGGTGAAATGCAAACTGAACTGAGCTGCACAGAAAGGAGCAGAGAAATGGGAAAGAGGGAAAGGATGCTATTTTGCCTAGAAAACAGATGCAGTGTGTGAGAGCATCTGTATGAAAGTAACTGGGAACAGAATTCAGCTCTTAAAATGCTATCTTCTTGCACCTGTCTTCCAGTCCTCTTTGTGTTTCCCATCATGTTCTCCAGTCTGTCCTCACTGGGCACCTGTAAGTACCATCACCATCCCTTAAGGTGGGTGATGTGAAATTTAGCTGGAAATGCCTTATCTTCTCACTTACTGAAGCAGGCAGTTCTCGTAGGTTGGGGCCCAGGAAGTGAGTGTGCCATAAAACTAGTTCATTCACTGCTTTGCTTTGGTTTAATAAAGATAGGCTTTGTTTACTAGTCAAATGCAAGGCATTAACTAGGTTAATAATTATCTTAAATATCACAAATTTGCCCTAAGTTAGTCTTTTTTCATCCTGGGGTCCTATTAATTAATGCCAGAGCTGCTCAGCAACATGAAAATGTGAGAATATATTTGTTACATTCCATACTTACTGGATTGTATGTCTTCCACCTTAAGTACATTGATTGTACAGACAGAGGATATTGGCAAAGCCTCTGCCTGCTGAGGGTTGTCCTGAACATCAGACTTAATTGTTTGTGCAGTGCAAAGGTGTAAGAGGTGACGTGAGCTCTGATTCTCCTGGGATAGTGCTTAGACTGAAACACCTTATTACAGAGTGTACAACTAGGACGTTTAACTCTGCCACCTGGGGACAACTATTTACTGGCATAAAGTCCACATAAAAACATATATGTGAGTGGGTCTGAAGTTCACCTCTTGGCTCAAATGTGTTTGGAGCTGATGCCATGAATAGCTTCTGTTAGCAACGTGCTCAGGCTGGACAAGGTGCAATACCTAGGGGTAATGAACCAGAGAATTGAAGAATAGGCCACAAGTTACCTCTAAGTTGAGAGTGAGTGGCTGCTGGAAGAAATAGGGCTTTTCTTTTGTAATAAGTGAATAGTACCTACAAACCATATATTTACAAACATTCTACACTTGCAGCTTTGCAAAGAGGAAAGACTGGTCACTCTCATTTATTTGGACTAGATGGTAATTTATTTGCAAGGAGACTGAGTTTTAACAAGGCTATTTTATTTTTAAAGTTATGTGTTTGTTATGTGTTTGTATCAGGTTGAAGTGACTTAATTCTCTATTTAATATGAATTGATCTTTGTGTATGTGAATACAGCATATATGTTGGAGCTGTTGAAACAGGGTGTTTGGGTTTTTTTAAGGCAAAAAGTAATTGATAACATACAGAAGTGGGACAAGACAACAATGACCAATGTGACTCTCAGTATATGGAGGGAGAAAATATTAGAGTAAGATGAATATTCCCAGAAGGGAGGTGCACATGTGCCAGAGAGGGGTGAATCTCATGAGGAAAGGAAGACATAGATGTTGCTATCAGGTCAGTGTGTCCTGCAGACTCTCCACTGTACTAGCATTTGCCTTCTTTCATAGACTTAATATTATTCAGGGTCAGTAACGTTCTCTCAGTAGATGAGGTCTTTGTACATTGTTCTGTAGTACTGAATATAATGGGTTATTCGGAATTCAAAACATTAGTTCATTTTCATTCAAAGAAAGAGAACATATAACGTGAAAAAGCGCTGTCTGTGTACGAAAATTACCAAAGATACTGCTTTGAAATATATTGGGAGTCTCTTTTGTACATTTTCTCGTACTTCCAGCAGAGGGCAGGTTTGTGTCACAAAACCTGTTGGCTCACTTTGCCAGAATCTAATGTGAAGTTCACCGGGCGTGTTAATCCTTGTCAGAAAAAAAGGCTTATTCTGTGGTAATTTTCCTTGAAAATTACATCAGACCTTCTTGTCCTTTTTTTTTTCTTTTGTTGCTTGTTTGTTTGAGTTTTTTTTTAATTTGTTGGTTCGAAGTTTCTTGTTTGGCTTTCTTTTGTTTGTTTTTGGGTTTTGAGTGGGAGTTTTTTGTTTGTGTTTTGGGTTTTTTTTCCTTTGGAGGGGGTTAAGAAAAAATAAAAAAAAAAGATGGAAACCTACTAGTAACCTTCCTAAAAATCCAGTCCCCAAACACATTCCTCTTGTTTTCTAAAATTGTTGTGAAATTGCTATTGGCTCATTTCTCTCAGTGTTATTCTTCCTTGTTTCTATCACAGTGGAACATCTAAGATGTTTTCAGCATTGGCTTCATGCAAAGGGAACCAAGTGATGCACTTACTGTTGCATAGACATGACAGGGTGCTGTTCTGTTAAAGTTACATAGCATACAATACTGTCGTACCAGCAAAACACAAATATACTTAAGGCCTGGAGGCTAAAAATTGGAAAAAAAAAATTGTCTAATCCTGGCATGCAAAACATTGAGGAAAAAAATCAGGTGGTTACATCACGGCAACAAGCCCCAGCAGGGTTAACCACATGCCCATGTTTGTGTAATTTTTCTCAATGCCATTTTGGTTTTAAAGTGACATGTTGTGGCAGTGCCAGAACAGGGTGTTTTGAAACAAAGGAGGCAAATGCTTTTCTAATTCATGTGTCATCCCTAGGAATCCTGTTCTTTCTGATGCAACTACTTCACCTTGTGTTGCTTGTGTGTGAATCAATAGAACAGTTTGAACTCATCTGTGGATGCACTAATTTCTGCTTCCTTGGCTTCTCATCATTACTTTTTTGGTTTTCCATGTGATTTTGAGCCTTGGATTTTACTTTTTCTTCCCCCCCCCAGTTGTCATTTTACATCCTCTGCCGCTAAATGACAGTGTGGTGAAAATACACATATATTGCAGGCATTTATACCTATTAGCAAGTGTTGCTGTTCACTTTCCTATCTGCTATGCAAACCTTACAAAAAAAATCTTTTTTGCATTACTTTTCATGCACTATGTTTTAGATTAGTGTAATTTTGAAAAGTATGGACTAACACAATACATACTGTACTCATCATCATCTAATGTTTTGACAATCCCTGTGAAATATCACAATACAGCCTGATGCCAACAAGCTGTGCACTGCTGTGTTAGGATCTTTTGTTTGTCACTGTTACCCAGGTTAATGTCTCTTCCTCACCTTCAAGCTGGTTTTGTAGTTCCACTTTGTCTGTTCTTAAAGGGATGGAAGCATTTTCCTTCGCATTTGGAAATCAGCTCTTACCCCCCTCAGTATAAACATTAAGTTTATTATGTGGATGACTCAGTAGTATCTAAAGAGAGAAGGAACTTCACCAAATCAGGAAGCATAGCCTTCAGTAAACTGGTGAAATATTAGTGAGGACTTTTAACAGCCTCCAGCATGTAACTGGTGTGGCCAATATCGAACCCAGTCTCCAGAGGTGGAAGACTAGAAAAACCAGCCCTAGGGACAGATACCTCTTCTAACTCCCATCACATGTCTAATAGTTACTAGGGCAGAATAATGTTTCATGACCTTTGGGTTGTCCCATTACCACAACATAATCTAGCTGTGCAAGCTTTGCAAAGGTCACTGTAAAAATAAAAATATTTCCTGCTGTGATCCATACCCTCAAACACAAAGGAAAAGAAATATCTTAATAAATGTAGTGACATTTGCACTATAGGGCACAGTGCAAAGATCATGAACCATTATTCTGCACTAGTAATAATGTCACCATTTTATTCTTGCCCCGTGGTTATTGTATGACATTTGTGCTTGCAGGGAAATTCCTGTGAATATCAGTAACTTAAAACACATTGCCCCGAGGGACTATCGTTCATTCTCCCATTGAAGTCAATGAAGTCAATTTGCCATTTGCTTGCCAGTATCTGAGCACAGGACTGACCCAGCTTTTCTCCTGATCAAAACAGATAGTTTTGAAGTGGGTTTGCTATTTGGTTTTTTTTTCCATTAAAAAGCATTTGTTCATTGGACCCCTGATGAAACATGTTTCTTAAAAGAGTATATATTATAAACATGAGAATTACCATGAATGTATGTCCAGAAGACAGACTACGTGATGAATTTTTTTTTTTTGGGAAAACCGAACCTAAGTCCTAATACTTCTAGGTACTTGTGTGACAATTTATGATCTGGGAGACAGATGTTAGCTAATATTTCTCCACTACATTCTCATGTGATAGGTAAATACCTATTTCCTCTATTTCTCAAACAAAGAAATACATTAATTCAGAATTTTCTGACTGATGTGGCTAGAACAATATAACTGAACCTACAGAATTCTTAATAATGTGTCTTGGGTTTCACAGCTGTGGAAGTTCCTGGTATTGTCTGATAGCTCTGGTTCTTACGCTAGTTATTTGCAAATGCCCTGGAGCTGGTTTTATTAAGATAAAGTTATGTCAGCCTCAGTCAATTCCTGTGAGATTAAGACTGATCTCAGAAAGAATCAGTGTAGGGTTTGTATGCAGCTGCAGTCCATGTTGGCATTGGCCCTTGTCTAGAAACACCCTTTAGCAATCAATATGTTTAATGTACCTCTGACAATATTTACAAGTCTGAGAAGAACTCCACTCCTCCTCATGTGTGAAGAAGCCTATCTTCTTCTTTGTATTTGAAGTATTTGAGAGCTCAGTCGCTGGTAGGACCACATAGTGCATTGCTTTGGACTAGATGGTGCCTGGTTGTAGTCAGGCTCCACTGTGGAGGAGATAAATGTTTCCTCCCTAAGCCTCAGTATGTGTTTGTATCAGAGCAAAATACATCAGTTCTGAGGGAAGTGCATAAGCTGTTATTTCTTAAGAGCTTGTGGTGACTAAAATTGTCCCCAGCTGCAGGGGATGGCTCATGTTTACAGTTTGAGGAAGAAGGCAGCATTGTGTCATCCAGTGTGTTGTGTCCTGATTTATTCTCAAATGTTCCACTGCCAGGCTTGTGGTGAAGGAAGGTTTTTGGTGCAGTGGGTTGTGAAGGTGCAAGAGGGACCAATGTCGATCAGGTGCATCCCATAGTAGGACTTTGTTGAACAGGGGAACACAATAAGTGGAATCTGGCAGCAGAAGAGCTTCAGCCTTTTAGTGATCCACTAAGCTCACCTCAGCTCTCACACCAGCCTGTGGCTCTGTCTTGATCATGAAGTTTAACCCTGGCTTCAGACAAAGGTAAAGTGCAAACCAGTCCTGTGAGCCAGAGTGTCTCGTGCAGGAGACTGAGCAAATTCAGTAGTACAGGGCTGACATTCAAGGTGTGCTCCACAAAGCTGTGGGAAGGACAGGGTCGGCTTCTCGGTGCCCTGGTCACTGAACAGCACAGACTGATCCTCTCCTTGTTTTCCTGCTCCTTTTCCAGGCCAGGGGAGCAGACAGACTTGCACAGTCTGGAGGCAGCTGAGTACAGTTTTTCTTGTGGGTGGTGGTATTTAGAAAGTGTCCCGCCTTGCCGCTTTCAGATTGCTATCAGCCTCCCCTGATGGGATTAGGAGCCTGGCTTCACAGGCACTGCCTGATCCAGCTGGCTTTCACAGGGATGAGGTGGATAGTGGTGAGAAAACAGGATGGGTGATGACTTTGTAGCTCTGCTAGGAATCTTTGCTTGGGGGAGGGGAGTGAGGGGAAGACATGGGGACAGAGCAAAAAGTTATGATTCTCACCCATAGCAGGAATTCCTTTAACGTTTGAAGGAAATTATCAAAGAGCAGACATCAGTCATGCTTTTCTGACTCATTGTCCTGTTTTCAGACAGCATCCCCCTCCAGTCTCCTGCTGCCTGTAGCACTGCTGTCCCAATTTTTTCTGTAGAAAGTTATCACTGTTTTCCTCTTTGGAAATATAATTAAAGAATTCATGTTGTAATACACAAAATTTTAAAATGTACTGAAATCACTGAGAAAATTAACTCCATTTTTTAAAAAAGTAAAAAGCAACAACGCTCATGTTATTTACAGCCTGGATGATCTGAGATGCTCTCATGTGCCTTTTACTTCTTTAATCAGAGTCTGCTCTTTGCTCCCAGATGATCCTGTCACAGGATGCCTACAGAGGGAGATAAAGTACAGTTTGATCTTATAATGAATGGTTACCTGGCTTGCTCTTCTCTCTTGCTTTGGAAGCAGGAAGATCCACAGAGGAGAAATGTTTTGAACGTCAGTGGCATCCACAAAAGAACAGGAAGTGTGGTCTGTGAGGTACCAGCCTCCGTGTGTTTTCTCCTAAATCTGCTTCCTATTTTTATTACTTAATATGCTGTTTGGGAGTGCTGAGGGACAGGCAGCTGCCCCTTGCCAAGTTTTAGAGCCTGGAAGTGAAAGGCTGGTATAACTTTGTAGTATTCTCATGGAAGTTGCTGCTGAGACTGATTCTGCCACGGGTACTTTTGAAAGCTTGGCTTAGTGTGTCTCCAGCAGCAGCCACAAATGCTTTCACTTCTGGATCCAGAGTTTCAAGGATCAGCTTAGTCAGCAAGGGAAACTCAGTCGTCTCATTTGGTAGCCTTTTAGTTAGACATGCATGCACATATAAATGCATAGATTATCTAATACCTCCTACTGCAAATGTCTCATTGAAATTAATGAGGTTATTCAAAGAGTAAACTATGAGTAATAATGAATAATATTAATACTCAGCATGACTAAGAGTGGTAGGAGGAAGAATCTTAATGACTTAGACAAGGAGGATCTGCTGGGAGTCAGCACAGGATTTGCACAAACAATTCCTTTTCAGAGTGGTGAAGCTGTTTCTTACTTAGCTTTCTTTCTCACTGAACTACAGACCCCATTTTATCAAAGATTTCCTGATGTCTGCCTGTGCCTTTCTCAAGGCATAGTTTACATGTGTGGCAGAAAATGAGTCATGCCCAGGCAGCTGGTCTTCTGATCCCTCTTGTGTTTGGTGTAATCCGCATATTTGCAGCAACTTTTAGGTAGAGATCATGTTTCAAAAAGCCTGTGACAAAGTTCCTCACGGAGTCTTATTTTTCATTTAACATTGAGATGAGGAACTAGTTAAGTAGTAAGAAAAAAGCAGAATGAGATCATATTTTGAAACAGTTAACGGTTCCTGGTGCAGTGCCCTGGAGTCCATCTGAGGTTAAGCCAAATTGTAACTTATCAGTGCCTCTGAAGGACTTGGAAGAGTGGGAAAACCAATGTGAAATTAACAGAGAAAAGCAACATTCATGGAAGTTTTTAGAAGTACAGAACATAAAATTATGATACATGTTCAGCTCTCCATAAATGTTACTGAATTTTTGAAGTAATTAAGATAAACTCGTGTGTGTATTACTACAGTCACATAAGTAAAATAAAATATGCTGCCAATCTATTCCTCCTTACTATAATTGCAAGTTTTTGGGGAAAGACATGAAGTGTAAATTAGGTAGGGATGGGGAATGAGGAAATTAATATTCCTCCTCAAATACAAACCAATTTGACCTCCTTCAGAATGAATCTCTTGTTGCCAGTCCTAAAACACAAAACAGTTCCTTTCTAGTTCTCATTTGCAGCTCTTGCTGCTACTTCCCCATTTGTGGTAGCCTCTGCTTTTCCATGACATATTTTTTAGTAGTGTCATGCCATTAATACAAAAATCTGTGAAATGTTAGCAAACCAAGAGAGATCCTTGGTCAGACTGGATTTAGGAAAATGGGATTGAGAGGCTTGGAAAAGAGGCAAAGCAATATAATTCCAGGTTTTACCCTAATGTATAATTTAGATTTGGATATGCCACCTAATTTTAACAAGCTCCATGCCTAGATTAATAAGTGAACCAAGTAGATGTATCAGATAATGGACATTGAAAAATAGGTCATTTCAGGCTGTCCTAATTGAAAATATCTCGGATTTATGATGCAGGTCTGGACCAGAGTAATATTTAATAGTTTAATCTATTAAAGGTCTCCTGTTGATTAAGGAAAAGTATATGGGTCAAGGTGTGAAAGGATTAGTTCCAACAGAGAATCTCTTTCAGATGGTATTTATCTATAATTAAAGCTCTGATCAGAATAGTCTCTGTATTAAGGCCACATCAAAAGCTAGGGTCAGCCTTCTCTTGGCAGTAGGTTTGCAGTGTGAAAAAATCACCAAAGACATACTTGAAATCACTCAATCTATTTCAATTCTACTTTTATAGCCTATAAAACTCTAAGTTTTCAGATGCTGGAGGCTAGTGTAAAACAAACCCTATGCTGCCTTATCCTGAAGGAGAATATTACTGTAAACCTTCTTGAAAAGCTGAATCATAAGCAGCATCTAAGACATGTAATTTTAGAATAATTCTAGCTTGTAGTCTTCTCATTACAACATAGGCCTAAAGGTGACCAGGCGCAATCTGTTTAAATGCAGTTGTCAACTGCCTGCTTGCCTGGTTAGTGCAATATTGCCTGGTGTGTGCTAGAAGGAAAGAGTTTTAAGGTGATGGGGATCCTGGGGTTCAGTTAGCTGCCACAGTGTGTCCTTTGCATGAATTTGACCAACACAACTACTTCTTTTCTGTTTGATGGATTAGATGAATAGGCTGCTTCTTTACAGAAGAAGACTCAGCAGGTTACTTGTTGCATGAGGCAATGAGGGTCAGGCAGAGGGGCATTACAAAACTGATGAATGATTTTGATTGATGGAACTTTTATTCACAGGCATGCAAGAATGGAAACCTCTTTTATGAGAGCTAACAGAAGGCATGCCAGAATAACAAGAATGTTCTTGTTGATTTATCTGCACATGGTATTGGGTCTGGGGTGGCGATTAAGTAACAGCAGTTCTATCAAATGTTTGCAAAAGTGGGCAAGATCAACAGCACATCAAAACTGGATTCAGATCTCTGGAATATAAGCTGTGTATGGCTGTGCACTTTCGTGTATCACAGAGATTCACCATGAACACTCCCTGATCTTACCATTGCTACGGTGAATGCTGTGTGCTCTCAAGAGTGTGCTTTACTTGTGGCAAGTTGTAGTTTGCTGTTTCTTCTGGAATCTTCTGAGGTTTAAATCAAAGCCTTAAAGTGAGGAAAGCCTGTGTGTGGTTATTTACATACCATGTGCATGTAATTCAGCAGCAAACTAAGTTATCTTTTAAAGAGCGTTTAAACATTTGAATAAATGATGGGTGGAGTTGTTAGTGTTTTATCTTGTTTTGTTTACCTTGTTTTATCTTGATAAACTATTGAAATGGATTCAGGAATCTCCATTGCACAAGAATAATGTGCAATTAACTTTTATATGTGACAACTGTTAATTACATCCTTCCCCCTTGCAAAGGAGATCCTTCTGTGTGGTATAGTGTTGATATCTCTTAAGTTAGCTCTTTGTTGTACCCTCTAAATAGAGCACAAGAGAGCAATACTGCAAATGGAAGAAATTCTTGATACCTTTGGAATTACTCATCCACTGTGCTGGAAACTGTGAAGAAATCTTTCTTATTGTGTATCCTTCTTTGTCTGTTGTTTTGAAAGAAAAAATCTGCCACCAGCCAGCCAGAGTCACCATTGAAGTCTTCAATAAGCAGCTGCTAGGAGTTTGACTTAGAAATGAGACAGAGACAAGAAGCAGAAAAAATCCGCTCCAAGTGGGTGGGAAGAAAAGAGGCCTTTTTGAAGGTAGAATTTCTGGTTTTTCCTTCTTGCAAGTGTATTACTAACAGTTACCTTTGTTTTTCAGGAGGGAAATACTGCTAGGGAAGCAGTTGTGGGGGAACCATTCCATCAAGGTAGCCTATTAGGGCCTGGACATGTGTTTCAGATCAGCTCTCATTGGTGCTGATTCTTATGCCAGTAAAGTTTTACTGTTGACTTAATTGTGAACAGACAATGTTCTGTCTCCTTACTGGTTTATGTGATAGCTGTATGTGATAGCTAACATCTTCCATTTGCTCTCCAGGGAATGTGCTCTTCATACAAGATGGCCCATCCAATCCTGAGGTACTGAACTTCATATTTTCTATTTTGTCAATAGAATTAAATGAACATTTTAGCAAATTTAGTATTCCGTAATTCCAGTAGTCTACACCGGCATGGACTAAGTGAATCTAACAACTGGATAAATACATTTTAGAGAAATGACCATGTTTACTGACAACACTTTTCTTGTTAGTCCAGTGCTTGCACAACATTAACTATTGTACGGCTTTCTTGCACTGACTGTCATCACATTCTTCAAACTAGAAAGAAAAACAAATCATTGCAAATAGGTTTGAACAGTTGGCAGTGAAGAAGCTGGAATGTACAAAATAACTCAAGAGAAGACTATTGAAGTGTTTGCTGCCAGTTGTTCGCTGACAATGGACAGATTGGTTCAGGCAAATACATCGTCCAGGATTAAATGTAGACATGATCTGGAAACTGACCCATTTTAATATGAGTCTCAAACATGTTTATTGTTTGTCCATTTTCTTTCTCCTTTTTGTCTACTCTTTTGCTTTCTGTTTATGTCTCTGTGTGTTTTCAACAGTTTCTGAGTTCTCGCTTGAGACAGAAGTGGAAGTACCAGAAGAATCTGGAAAGATAAATGATTTCAAACATGAATTAATAACCCAAACCAGTTAATAATATTCACCCCTGCCTGGCATGGTTGACTTTGTGTTCTTAAGAGACAGATGATGTGAGGGTGGTTACTTAACTTTCACTGCAAGTGAGAGAAAAATCTTCAAAATATGGCTATTAAGCTTAGGCTTATGGATTTCTTGCAAGCAGGGATTGATGGAGGAGAAGGAGTAAGGCTCAGAGTTCAGGAATTCAGATGTGTTAAGTCTTTGTTTGAGAACGGGTTGTAAACAAATTACTTACCAAGTTACTTTGGCAATGGAGATGGTCTGAATAGCTCCTGTTTTCAGGAGTTTTCCTGTGTTAGTTCTCTTTCCCACCCTCCCCATGTGCCCCTACAAGCTGTGCTGCTACAGCAATGTGTGGGGGTGGAGTCGTGGGTAGGATTAGAAGACTGATCTGTCTGAAAAATAACCTGGCTGTGTAACTTGAGTCAGGTCCTGGTGTGGTTCACTGTACGGCCCTGGTGCAGGTGGTATCCTGGCACAGGTAAGGGGTGGTGTGGGATGAGGAATGAGCAGACAAGGGACATGTGGAAGTAATGGAAACATGCCCCAAAGGCCATGGCTCTAAGGTAGGTGGTTGGCAGAAGTGTGTTGCTTGGGGGCTTTGCAACAGGTTGCCTGTGTGCGCCATGGGAGCGATGTCAGGAAACAGGGCTTTGTCTGTTTGCTAGACAGCCCCTACCTACAGGATGGGTATCTTGTCTCCTCAGCCCTGATTTCACCTCACAGGAGGATGGTCTGGAAGCACCTCAAGCTTGCAACCACTTGGCAAGGGCGAAGGTATTTACTTGAGAGTTTGCTTTTGTGATGTTCTTCTTATCTTTGACCATTTGGAGCAGGAGAGACAACATTTGATTTCTAAACTGGCATGTGCTGAGGTAAATACATGCACTACTGGTGGTAATTGAGCAGCAGATCTCTGTAGCAGAGGCAGTCTGTTCTTAAGATGGTTGCTGTGATCTTTTTAAGGTAAAATCTTTCTGGGCATTTTGACTAAGAGAAATGAAAACAGTCATTAACTGTGGCTTGACAAAAACACCTGTCTGGTCTTCTCAGAACCCCACCATCCTTTACATCTTGATAAGTAGAACTCCAAACTTCCAGAATGCTTTCTTCAGTAAGATTAGAATATTGTCTTTTTTAAAAGGAAAAACAGTATTTTTGCTGTTTTTCTTTGGTCTTCCTTTCTTCCCCAACTTTTTCCTCTTGAATTTCAGAAATAGGGATAGTTTAAATAGGGAAATTTTAAGAACCTGATTTATTTTCTAGATATGGAACTTTCTTTGTGATTTTAGCCAACAAAGGTGATTGTCTGCAATTGCATGGAACTGGATTAATATATCTAATTGTCTATGTAAATGAATTGCAAACATATAAATCCACATCTTATTTTGTTTAGCTTTTTAATCTATCTAGATATCCTATGTATTAAATATGTATAAATATTGAACATGTATATAAATATTGAATATGTATAAATATTTCCATAGCAGTGAACAGCTGACTGAAATGTGGCTTTCCAGAGTGAAAGATAATGTTTATTTAGTGATCCTTTATCTAATTTTGTTAACAGAAAAATGAACAAAACATGGAAAAATCCCCCAACCCTCTGAAAATACACTTCGACTGATAATACGAGGAAAGACAAAATATCAGGTGATGTCTGAGACACATACCTATAGCTTTTAGGCGGTGGTGTTGATCTTTCTGGAGGGGCTACTGTTTTAGAAGACTGGCAGTCAGGTGACAGTCATCAGTTTGCTTGCTCATTTTGGCTTTTGCCCCATGGAAACATGCTATTCAGAATCATTATCTGCATTACAAATATATTTGTAGTAATTATGCCTCTCCAGGTTAGATGAGCCATTACCTTTCTATTGTGGCATGAAAATGGTTTTGAAATCTCTGTACCAAGGTAATTAGCAAAAGTAAAGGAGGAGATCACAGGAGCTGAGACTTTTCTCAAGTAACGTGGATTGGGTATAGCAAGTTGGAGAAGGCTGCTGTTTCATTCTGATTTCATTGATGGTGTGGGTAAAGAAGCAGCCATGGATGCTGTGCAATTGACTAATGGATTTACTTGGATGATTAATGCCTATTATCTACTTTACTTTGGAGTTTGATACTTGCTAAACTGATTTTAATGCTTTGAAATATGCTGAAATCACCTCAGTTTCTTGCAAAATTACTTCTTGTGAGTAGGGTGTTGCTTAATTCAAGCTAGAACATGTAGTAGGTGATACATTGAGGGAATAGGCCTGCAGAAAAACCAAAACCAACTTTGAAAGCCCTCATATATTCAAGATGCAGCATGATTTTGGAGCTAGCAGGTCCCAGAGTGATGCTCTTTCTTCTCCTAGACCTAGCATCCTCTGGACAGACACTGTCCCAATTAATGGCCTTATCCGTACTTCAATGCAAGCTCATGGGACATGCATGGAAGTAGAAAGTTACCAAATCCTAGTTAGATGCCTAACTCCTATTAAAGCTAATGAGAATGAGACACCTAAATGTATTGGCTGTTAGTATGTGCACATGGCCAGTTACTATCAAGATTTGTGATGGTGTAGGGGTTTTGCAATTCCAAATACATGTTAAGTGTTACTATATATCAATTTTAATATTTGTCTGTTATTATGCCTCTTTTGCAATGCTGTACTTCTCCTTTCAGAACAGAGTTGCTGTGTTCTCAGTGAGAGGAATCTGTCTGCCAGTGGGATCATTCACCAAGAGACTTGAGGAGCATTAGCATTGACTTTGCCTTGTCACCATGTGCCAGGGACATTTTCCAGGTTCCTACTTCTCACAAGGGTCTTGAAGTTAGTGGTAGAAAGAGAAAGGTACCCAGCTGGCATCCTATAGGACAGATCCTGCTTTTCATCAGGGATAACCACCCCAAGCTACTGTTAATGTGACTGTCTTCCACACTCTAAATTAATCTGAAGACCTAGTTCAGACACTTCAAAGTAGTCCTTCTAGATTATGCTGTGTATCTGTAACCTTAGAGCCTAGTTCTGCAGATCAGTAAAAAGTGTTTGAGAGAAAGGCTGCACTGTTTCCTATTATGCATGGGTTGTTGAAGCACAGAGAGTGCCTTTCTCTGTCTCGCTATGGAAATTTATTGCTGAGCTTTGAATTGAACTGAATCAGAGTCCCAGCCTCTGCAAGAGTGTCATTCCTGATTGTTGTTTGCAGTGGGGCAATTTTCATAGAATAGGGACTTAGCTGCAGGTGTCTGCCAGCTCTTCTTTCAAGACCTGGCATGGGTGGCTGAAACAGGTTTATTTGGAAGGAGGGTGAATGTAAGCACTGCTGGGAAAAGTCAAGTGTTGTGGGCAGGCTGTCCAGACTGTGCTATGCAATCCCTTCTTGCCCTTGGGGCTACAGACTTGGGTTTCACTCTTTTTCCCATGCTCCTTTAGCCCCAGTAGTTTTCCAGTATGTGCTTGGTAACCTGGAGAGCTACAGTGACCATTTTAACTCATAGAAGAGAAAGGCAAAACTTTGGGCTAGGCTGCTCTGCTCTGCTCTGGAGGTTTATAGCCAGTGAAATGAATGCTCTGAGTGTAATGGCTGCTCCTTGTCAGGGGAAGGAGAAACCCTGTACAGGGAGGAATGCATGTGGCAAAGTGCCCTTGGTGGCAGAGCCTCAGATGTGAATTGAATCAGCTGTGTGTGCACTCAGGTGTTTAACAACTGTCTGTATGAACACGGTGACGCTCACTCTTGTGGTCTTTGCTCGGAGTCTGAGCACCAAGTACAGCTCAAGCAAATTGAGGAATATGTCTCTGCAAATTCTGGCATGTCTTGGCCTTTCTTCTTGTGCCAAGCTGAGGCTCCAATCATCTACATGATGCTTCCAGCACAAATTCACCCTTTTAACCTCTTAACACACCTTGTATATGTGCGTGCACATCCTCACGCTCTAAGGTGAAAGGGAGCCAGAGATGGCAAGCACTTTTGAAGAGGATAAGTAGGTACAAGTTGGATGAATCTCCAGGGCTAGTAGGTTTGTAGTTCAAGCAGGCAATCTGAGTAACTGGAGAATGAGGAAAACTTTAATACTCGATGACTGAGCCATGCAGGAAACTTTCCATAACCTGCAAAATGGAAGGTAAAATCAGGTCACAAAACTTTGTCTTTAGCAGGTTTCTAAATTTGTAACCAAATAACTATTGATATGCTTTGACTGTATTTTTGAGAGAGGGAAGATAAGAAGGAAAACCTTTGGATAGCCCCCAAAATCTTAACCTTGACTCTGATGTTAACCTGCTATTGTTGTCATCAAGTTTTTAGCTCTTAGGCTTTTCTCCCCACATTGCAAGGATTATGTTTAGAATAAGCAAAACTCTCTCAAGTATATTTGACCAGGAGTCTCTGTCTGATCAATGGGGATGCAATGATAATGTGAAATCTGCTACCAGCTGTTTAAGCTTCTGGAACATGATGTCAGGCATGTTTTGTGAGAGGTCCACACCTTTAACCACCAGTTGACTGAGGCATCTCCTCACATAGCATATAAAGACATTTGTTTATTTATTTATTTGTTACATATCCACTGCAGTCCTGGGTTAGGCTAAACCCTAGGATCTCTTGTCCCTCTTTCCACAGTCTACCCTGGCCCATGGTTAATGTACTTGCTGTCACTAGTCAGCAAGTACATTGTTCACAGCAAGGTCAGCTTGAGAGATTGGATGGCGTAGGAGTGTTGCGTTTTCTCTTTTTATCTGCATTACTCTGCTCACAAAAATACTACTTCAAGTGCAGTTATAGCAGAAAAAAATCCCTCTCTAGCTGTCATTTTCTGCGCTCTCATCCATGGTTGTAGTTGTGTGTGTTTGTGGCAAGCAGCGTGGCAAACAAGACACCATCTAGATCTGAGTGCATTTGGGTAGGGAGGGTTTTTGGAGCGTTTTTACTTCCCAGCAACACGTTCCCAGTGCCCTAAGTTCAGGTCGCGTTACAGTCTGAAGTCTTCCCGAGCACTCATCATCACAGCCTCGTGCTGTACATTATCTCTGCAACTTAGCTGTAGCTGAGAGAAGCTGCCTGGGTGTTTGGAATTGGCCAAGTGGTGTTCTTTCACGCATTCACGCAGGATTGAAAGCAACAAAGTTCTGTCGGAAAAGTCCGTCTGCTGCTGGCTGTGATAATTGCTGCCCCTTGAGTAGCAAAGGAAATGGAACAGGGCTGGGCACAAATAATTTTTAAAAAGCCCACTTAGAATTGGACAATTTCCTTAGAAAATGTCATTCTTATCTTTTGGCTTTAGGAGTTCTATAGAATGGGCTATACAATGAAAAGCTTCCTAAAGGCTTCCACAAAGGGGGAATTAGCCAAGTGCTATTCATAGAACCCCATGTCTGTGCTGAAAAAGGTAGCAAGCCTCCATTCTGCCAGAAGTTCCCCCACAACAGCCAGGAGTTACTAAGCCTTTCAAAGGCAATAATGCTTTCACGCTTTGTGCACGTCCTATCCCCACAAACACCCTATAGTTTGCTTGGGTACTTAGTGGAAAGTGTTTCAAAGAGCCCATTTTCCTGAGCCACCAGTGTGCTAACAGTTTCCCTGACAACTTGGCCATAGTAATTTCTCGTGCTTATTTTCTATGCCAGTATCCCAAGAACTGGTAATTTCAGTTAATTCCCTCTTGGGAATATGGGAATGACATATTATGTTTGTTTTCCTGTGATGAATTCTTCATGAATGGTTTTGCCCTGTGCAGGATGCAGGGAAGGGAATTTTAGAAAAAGCTTATCAAACAAAGGAAGAAGGGAAATAAAAGGGAAAGAATGGTGAACTAAAAAGCCTTTTAAAAGATGGAGAACAAAGAAAAGGATATAATTCTCTTGCTATGAATAACTTATTTTTTCCATTATTTACCTTATTTACAATTGTGTGAGTTTTAATAGAAATAGCTTTTGAATTATTTGTTGAACTTGACAGTCTTGAAGCAGGAAAAATATTAGTGTCTGTAGCCTATAGATCAAGAATTTGTAGTGTAGGCCACATCTTATAAGGGTTGGTGTGAAGTGAATTCTCCACTTTTAAAAAATGTATCATCTTTTCAGTTTTTCTTGACTACAGAAGATCTACATGGGCAACTTACGAAAGAGAAGGTTAGCTGTAATATATGACTGTGTCAACTTAAAGCCCTTTGGTATTGGGGTGTATGGAAATTGTACCCTCCCAGTTGTAGCAGCTAAAACTAGCTGTAGCCTAAAGGCTCTGTAAAAACCATTTGTTCTCCAGGGTGTGAGAAAGCATGCAATGCAGTGCTGGTAACTGAAGGTGAGTTGTCAGTGTTGTATGGTGAAATTCTCCTGACAGAGTATCCTACTTGTGTCTTGCCATCTGGAGTGTGTTCATAGGTGAGGGTTTCTTGTTCTCAGAATATACCAAGATAATTCTGCATCAGCTGTGTCAGCTATTGAGCATTTAAAAACAATACAGATACAAAAATGCTGTTAGTATGGGGTACACGATAACACTGAGTTATGGCTTCAGTGGTCTTCAAAGAGTAAAGAATTGAGATTTGGTAAAACCTCTATATTTAACCACTGGATTCTGTTTTTCTGAAGACACTTAAGATTCACCATCACTTAATAAGCACTCTTGCTAAATCAGACACTACTTGGAGTCCTAGATGAAAGGTTCTGCAAAGCAACAGTCCCCTCTAGTCCTGGGTTCCCAGGAACTGCCCTACAGCACTTGCTTGATGTCTCCTTGTCTTCAAAGCATTTCAATGAAGCCATTAGCATCCAGGGCTTCAGGGGAACCATGCCCAGGTCATCACTGCCTGCTCCATCACACACACCTTGTCTGCTTCAGGGCTACAGAGAGAGATTACAAGTGTGTAAGAACTAGAGGATGGGAGGTGATATGATCTGGGGATTCTCACTCCAGGTAAAACCTTCTTGCTTGGAAATTAAAGTATTCCTACGGTTTTAGCCAGTAGAGGGAGATGTTACACATGCGTATACCACATACTCTTCATGACGTGTCCATGCCCCTACAGTGGGGCACCAGATCCAGCCCAGCACACAGGGATGGAGGGATTCCTCTTTCCTTGTATGCAGTGGTTGTTTTAATATGTTTTTTAAAGGCTTCTTTCTTCTAGAAGAAGCCGAAACTGGAAAATTCAGTAAAAATCAAGTTGTTCTAAACATACAAGCAAGAGTTTATTCATTTATCCAAGGCACATAAGTGCTTAGGCGAAATAAGTATCAATTTATGCCATTTGCAGTGGCACACAGATGTTTTCAGGTGCCTATTATATCACCTGGAAGAGCTGCTCTGATAATATTAATTAGTGTTATGAAGTAATGATCAATAATGGTAGCAGTGAGCTGCAGGAAGTATATGCAACAGCTACAAAGTGCTATAACATTAGTGCTGCATAATAATCAGAGCTATGTTTGGGACACTGTCACTCTGCTTCCCTGCACAGGTGCACCACCTGGGCACATAGAAAAGCAAATGCTTTATTATAGTTTTTTATTATTATTTTTTTTAATATGGGTAAGATAAGTGTAGGTCAAAAGTCATTGTGTAAGGGAGAAGGGAAGTGAAAGAACAGTGGGAAATCACTATAGACCTAATAGTTCTTGTCTTTCTTTAGAGTGGGATTGAGCTGAGGCAACATGGAAAGGGAGTTGATGTGGGTGATAGCTGCTTTCCTCTCAGATGTCTGTGTATATGGACAGGCAAAAGTACTTTTTAACCTAAACTGTTTGTGGAAGAAGGGCCTGATCTCCATCATGACCAATCTTGGGAAATCTTGTTTCTCTCTCCATACTGAGCGACAGGATTCAAGGTCAGAAGAATGAGTTGGATTTTGGAGCTGATACAGTCACAGACTACACATCTCTTCTCTCTTTATGCTAAACAAGATTTCTCGGAAGGTGGGTGGGAAGGGTTGCTTCAGCATGTGTTACTTTTATTAGTTCCCTTTTTGCCACAAAATTAATTTAGAAGTTTGGAAGGCCATCAAGCCTCCGTGGGAATCGCTGTGTTCACTTAAAATGTGGTTGAGGTAATGGCTGATTAATTAAACCCCCTTTGCTTTGTTTATAGCAAGATTAGATTTTTATATTAACATACTATAGACTCAAGAATCTTTTGTCTCTTCTACTGGTATTCATAGTGTTTCTTTGGGACCATACTTTGAAACTTAGAAACTATTAAATTGCAAATGTGTGTTTGAGTTTGGCATGTCTTAGTGTTCTGTTCCTGGGCAGCATCTCATCACCATTTTATCCAAAGGAAAAGAAAAAAATTGAAAAAGGTCAGATACTGCCTCAGGCTTTACTTTAACAATCCACTCCTATTGATGTGCCTGAATAAAGGCTGCAGAATATGACCTTGATATCTTCTACTTTAAATGCCTGTATTGAATGGATGAAGTGATCTTTGTATATATTTTTTTTTCCCTTTTTGCTATTTTGGAGGCTTTCCTTTTGTTCTTTAGATTATTTTGGATGCTGACAGTACTATAACATTCTCGTGTCAGGAAATGTCTGTATATGGAAATCTTGCAGCTAGACTTCAGTAATTCCCACACAGACTGTCAGTCCTATGCAGTGACTATGTATACTCTGTCCTCATGTTGGCAAGAGAATTCAATTGTGTTCCTACAATGGGATAGGATTTAAAGCTTTTAGTTGCTTTTGTTTCTTGTGGAAACTATGGCTTCTGGCCATTCGAATGGAGAGTGACATGGCCTCTTACACAGGACTTTTAGCCATGGTAGGGAACTGACCAGGCTTGATTTTAAACAAAAATTTCAACCTGATACAAAAGACACTTTAGGGCTTGATCTTCTTCCCTCCCTTCCCAATCAGCAGCTCAAATTCTAATGTACACTTGCAGAAATTAAAGACTTGGTGAACACTGAGTAAAATGTCAGCACAGCCAGACAGCTGTAATTGCTTTCTGACTACCTCCCTGGCAGACAATGACCTAATATCCATGCAAGCCAACCTCTTGATATCATGATAGCACAGTTTCAGTGGGGATTATTGCTTCTAGTATTTATTATAAAATGACAGGCCAATAAGAGGTGAAGATACTTGGGACAACTGGAGTTTAGACCTTTCTAAGAGGGTGATAGTCAGCAGTGTTGCATATCACCCATAATTTGATTTAAAGGAAAGATCTAAGGTTAAGTGAAGGGTCACTTTTTGACTGTGAAATATTAGAGACCCTCCCTGCAATCAGTTCAATACTTTATTTGTTGAAGTTCAGGCTTATCTGACTTCATTATACTTCCAGCCCAATCTGCCCTTACTCTTTATACCCTTTATCCAGTGCTTACTCTTTACAGGCCTTCTTACTAACTGCTGTCTTTGGTCATATTAGCCCTGTGAAGTCAGTGGAAGGTCACTTACTAACATCAGCGAAACTGGACTAGACCCTTTCCATTTTCCTTATCTAAATTTTTTTCCTCATGGTATATGTCTGTGAGGAACACTGACAGTTCTCATGCCAAAGTGGCACTTCTGTTTTTTATCCAGTTTCACTTGAAAATTATTTCAAATTTTTAGGTGTTTATTCAGGAAAGCTGCCTATAATTACCTCATCAGCTACAGATGTCAGCAGTCCTTCAAAAAATTTGTTTCTGCTTTTATTGTGTTGGATGGTTAGGTGTGTTTATTAGATTCTTGGGAAAGTGACAATATCTATTCTTATGACCAATGTAAAACTTATAATAATCTAAAAATAATGTATCTGAAAAAAGCAACTCTGAAAACAGTAGAGCAGAGAACTTAGCACGAAACTGTGCTAAATTGTGGAGTTACCTGATTAAAACCAAAGCAAAACAATCTATTATGTACTTTGACCACCTTGCCTGTATTTTCACTTTTAATCTTTCTTTCTGAGTACTGTTTGCACAGATCCAGTGCTAGATACAGTTGTCTTACTGGCCTTAACAATGACATCTACAAATGGATAAATGATTGTACATAATCTTAAAGGATTACAAATGCATCGAGGAGATAGTTCTCTTTTCCCAGAATTGTGTTGTTAGGACTTCTGGCAACTAGCAGAGCCTGAGTATCGATAGTAGAAAATAGCCCCAATATATAACATATATTGACAAACAAAACAACCCACTCAACCTCAGTTCTTAATGTTTCCAAAATGGCTTGATGCAAAATGATCCCATTTCTTGTGGCCCTGTGTAATGCCTATTGCTTACAGCTGTGGACTGTTTCATTGTCCCCCCATTCTGAAATGATGAAACTGGGGGCAAGTGACCTACCCTCTGCAGGTTATTAGCAGGACCGGGAGCAGAATTTGGGTCTGTCTGCTTTTCCCACTCCAGCGTTTCCACCCTTTGGAACAGATGCAGACATTATTCATAAAAGTCAACAGATTTTTGAGAGTAATTTGGGGAACTGTATTTGACTTGATCATAGAAAAACTATTTACCAACTGGGAGTAATTTATTTTTTCATAAATCCTCAGGGCATTGAGGGCACTAATGCCCATACCCAGCCTCCCCAGGGGACTTCCCCCACCCTGCCCATGGCTCAGGCTCCCATTTCAGCCCAGCCTGGGGCTGTTGGTTCCTGCCCCAGTGATGCTGCTGCAGAGTTGGTCTCCAGCTCCCTACAGTTCCTCGCTGCCTGACCATGGACCTTAACAACACCTTGACACAAGTCACAGGATTTGATGCATTTTTAGATGTGCTTCAGCGTGACAGTTGCTCTCTTCCAGCAGTGGTCAGTATGGGATCCTGTAGGGGAAGGCACAGCAAGCCTCTAATTAGTATGTGTGATATTATCTGTTCCTCAAAGGAGCCTCCTCCTTTTTTCAATGCAATCTCTAAATAGTGAACCTGGGAGCATGTAGTTAGTTGTCCTTCCCTTTAAATATGGTTACTGTAAGTGCTTAACTCAGTCTGTGAATGAGGTAGAGTCTTGCCTAACTTGTAGCTTCGGTATCACTGTCTGACTGTTGGGTTTGGCTGAAATTCTTAAATTATATATATTTATAAAAACTTTCTTATCAGCTCTGAGCTTATCACCTTGCAGTTTGCTTCAGCATTTTTTCGGTTCTTTAGCTATGAGATAATGGAAATTCTCACTTTATCTATTTATTTTAAACCAGCCAACATTTTCTGTACTTGTATTACCTTGACCAATTCAGCTTGTCTCTAAAATCAACTCTGACAAGGAAGCCAACATCCTGTCTGACTAAAACAGATGAGAAAGCCTGAGACAGATGTGGAAGCCTAGGTCTAGCAAGGCAGGTGCTCAGTTCCTCTGTGGCAGTGGAATAACAGTATGGAATATCTCATATGAAGCCTGGCATTCAGCAAGACTTTTAAAAGTCTTTAGATCTTCCAGTCAGGCACAATACTTAGTGCTCCTGATCTTGTGCCACAGCTGGAAGCCAGTGGGCTCCATCAGTCTGGGTTCCACTGTCGTCTTGGATCTCTTGATACAGAGCAGATACTTTGCTGCAGTTTAATGAGTTGCCAGCTATTTGTGGGCTGCAATAACTGACCATGTCATGCACCTATCCAAATTTCAAAGAAACCATGTTGGCTTAGACAAGTGACTAAAGAGATTTTAGCTGTGTAATGCCTGATACATGCTTTTTAAAATAAGCACGTAAATGCCCTACAGTTGACTTTTCTGGCATTTGTTTTGGTGCCTTTGAAAACAATGAGCTTGACTTCTCTTTCCACACACATTGTGGAGTCATGAACGTGCTGTTAGAGGATGTGAGAGATGCCAAAATGCCAGTCCACTGGGTCGTAGCAAAGGGAGTTCAAGGGGATGGATGAATACAGTTCTTCAGGTAAGAGCTGGGCCTGGTAAAGTTAAAACTCCTCACTGGTAGTTTCAGGTGTGCTGTTACACATGAGCAGTAATAATGCCTTCTACTGAATTGCTGTGGTTCTCCTCTGTTATTGTATACAAAAGTAAACAATCACATACCACACCTACCTATTGTTGCATCTGGAACTATTCTTCTGATGCCTTTGAAGTTGGCTCACTGTTCTGTTCTTTAGATGTTTGTATTAGTTTCCTTTTTCAGTCCTCTAAGCTTGTTTGTTTCATTATTTGCAATTTTTTATTTCTGTTTCTTGGGCCAACATTCTAAGAGCTCAAGATAAACATCTGAGGGTATTTCTATCTGGGCAAGGCAAACCTTCTGTGGCCAGGAAAAACATTTCAGCTGTATGAAACTATTGTAGCTGAAACCATAGAACTAGCAGGTGACATTGCAGTGAAGAAACCACAAGATATACTACACAAATATTAAATGCCAGGAAGTGTAAATGACACATCTTTGTTGCGAGGCTCAGATTCTTATTATGTGGCACCTCTGCTCTGCCCTGATGGACTACAGAGACTTTTCAACAGCTCCAGGACTTCGGACTGTCTTACATGGGTGTTCTATATGGAGGTTCCTGTATGTTACCCCAGGCTCTCTTGGCAATGCAATCCCTGCCATTTTGTACTTGGTGTCCCTTTCAAAGTTGTTAGCTCAGGGTGTTTCACACCTATCAAAGCCCTGGAACTGCCTCTGCTTAGCAAAGCACCCAGCCTCATTCCCAGGGAATGAGCTGCTGTCATAAACTCTTGTCTGTGGGCAGCTTCTATCTCCTCCTCCCTCCTGTACTAAGGTTTGTGTTGGTATCAGCAGCTGAAACAAGTCCCCTTTCTGAATTGGACTCATATCTTGATACTGACTGAAAGAAAGGAAGCCCAGAGCCAGAAATCAAATATGTGCCATGCTGGAAGTGTCAAGAACTGCAGGTTGTAACCCACTTCTCTGGTGTTGGATGGGGTATGGATGTGGCTGCTTCCACTTGCCTGAGGACAGCTGGAGTGATCTGGGGAGTGAAAAAAAAAAGACACTTCCTTTATAGTCTTATCCCTATTCTTATGAAAGGACCAAATTCTCTTAGCTGTGCACCTCAGTATGATTCCATGACTTCTACGTGCTCACTTGCTTAAATAGGCCCACAAGTATCTTCTCTCTGGCAAACTCTCACCCATGAGCTAAAATTTCAAACTACTGAAACACATTCTCTGTTCAAAAGAAGCCTGTGATACAAACAGGCCTGTTGTCATATGACAGAATAGTCTTATGAAACAGTTCACTGACAGAATCTCATAAGGATTTGTACATGTCTGTTTGCATAAGGACTTTTGTAACTTTCTTTTTTTTTTATGAGAGTATTCAAAATTAAACCCACTTTCTAATTCAACCTAATCCTGAAAAATGAGTATTTACTGATTATCCCTTCTCAAGAATGCTTTTTCAGACAACTTTGAAATAAAATGCAAACAGTGAGGACTTTCTAACAGCATTTTCATCAGAGTAAAAATTAAAAAAAAATAATTTGAAGGCATCAGGAGTTATTACTGGCAAAATCACTGATGAAAATAATTCACCATGTCTGTGCTGACTAACACCTCTGAATTTCTTCAGGCAGAGCAAGCAGAAGGAAATGAGAACCACATAGCCTAACAAGAGGTTGTGGGCACACAGGTTCTGTCTCTCTAGAGAAGGTTCTACTCTGTTTACTGTGCCCTTAAGGTTCAGAGCAGTTGCCCATTGTGGTCACAGCGCATGACAGCAAGGCTGTGTTTCAGCTTGTACAGCCTATTCTAGCCCACCTCAGCAAAACAAGCTCTAGATGCAAAACTGAACTTCTGCCACTGACGTCTGAACCACACCTGGCTATGCCAGAAGGATTAATTTTATTTGCATCATACATTGTGTCGGATGGTTCCTCCTCCGCTGTGCTGCTGCCTCGCAGTGTGCTCTGCATCGGTGCCCTGCCACTTTCAAAGGAGGAGATGGGGCAGTGCTGTACCTGATGGCACTGCTGCCGTCATCTCAGCCCTGCCTGTTGTGTGCTGTGGCCTTACTGGGCAGGATACAAAGCGAACCTGGATAAAAGCTTTTTGGCTCATGCTTTGTGCTCTGCTGTGCACGCCCCCCCCCCGCCCTTTAGAGGAACTGGTGAGTGAGGTGAGTGCTGCACACACCACTTCCTGTTACACGATGTATCAGCCTAAAAGTGGTTGTTGGTATTATTTCGCCATGCAGAAATCAAAAGTATTTTGCTGCAAACCACTTTCGTGGTAGGGCCATTTTAGTTCCAATAATTCCATAACTAGAAAACCTTTACATTGACATTACAGGGTCTCATATGTGAACATGGTTTTTGGAGCAAGCAAACTCAAGAGAGGAAAATGTACGGAATAACACACTGTGCCCAGAACACTTTCCTGTCAGATGTTTTCATTAATGAATTGAGTCTCAGGATTTGAAATTCAGCCCCAGTTTACAGTTGGAATGCTCTGATTTCTGAATTAATTTCCCCTCACCTTCCTCCCGCTTCTTTTGAAAATCTCAAGTTATAGGGTAGGCAGCGTACAAGGTATTGAAATGGGGATCTGATAGGTTTTCAGAATGTAGACTGTCTAAGTATCAGGTTTAAAGGTTTGGGACGAATATAGTGCTTCACTGATGGAAATTCAACAAAGGATTTGAATAATGTGCTCAGAATCACAGAGCCCATTTATAACAGTTGGTGATAAAGGCCATGCCTCTTACGTGTCAATCTGATGCTTTGACTGTGCCATCATCCCTTTTCCATTCCAGTAATTAAACAATAAAACATTACGGAATAGGAAGTCCAGGCCTATTTTAAATCCTCCTTGAATAATTATTTTTTCTGTTGTGCATAAGTACCTTTTTGGATCCAGTTAGGAATTTCTTTATTATGTTAAAAAAAAATAAAAAGGTATGGTTTTAACAGAGACAGTGAAGAGGAGAAACATCTCAGTATGGAGGCTGGCCCTTCAAATTCTGTGGACGTGGGAGTTGGGAGTTTGGAAAATACCAGTGTGGTGGGTAGTCTGCACAGGAAAGTCTGTAAAAGCCTGTGTGATTTTATTCTTGGCTTGTATGTTTTTACGGTCAATGAAAATGCAATATGTGATTCAGTTTCTCTGAACTGAGTGGAAAGGCCACAGATGCCAATCTGAGAGCACTTTTTATTGCCACCTTAGATCCAGGAGCCCTGCAGAGGCTGTGTAGCTGCCAGGGTAGGTACAGCAGTGCCTCTGATATATGGGAGCTCCACCCCATTTGCTTGCTAGGAAGACTGCACAGCTGGTGTTTACAGAGAGCAAAGTTCCAGTCTTCCTGGACCAGGGTCTGAACAGACCTGCTGGGCTAAAACTTCCCTGTAGCACAGGAAATCTCTGGTTTTGTCCTCATTTTTTCTTATACCCTGTGCTGAACGCCAAATCTGTGAGTGCTTCTGCATGTACTCAATTTTACTACTGTAAATAATTCCATTCAACTCAATAGGGTTATTCACAGTCAAGCTGAACATGTGCGTTCAATGTTTGCAAGATCAGACACTGCAGAAGATGGCTGCTGTGCCATTTAGGGCTGGCAATTCCATCCCTTAGGCCCTGGTGTCCTTGTATGAAATTATTTCATTTTATACAGACTTCATTTTCCACATGTCAGCCCTCAGTACGTGCACAATTAGTACATACCAGTGCTGAATGATTCTTCCTTAGATATTGTATGAAAAGAAAGAAAATTAAAAGCGAATGCAAATTTAAATTGAATTCTTGTCCAGTATGCTGTCCTGTTCTAAAACAATCAGAATAATTTTATTTCTGAAAGCAGCAATTATCACTTTTGACAAAGAAGAGGCCTGCCTGTTTTATGTTGGACTTTTTAATTTTCTTTCAACTGACTTGTAACGTGTAAACTGCTAGAAACCACAGCAAAGGTTTGGGATGTGCAAATACAGTGAAAAGCAGCCCCCCTCCAAAGGAACGTGCAGTCAAGCGGCAAGTTGTGACAGCCTGAGAGGAGCCACAGGATTGTCTGAATTTGGCCAAAAGGAATTGAATGAAAGCACAACATGGATAAGGAGAAGCGTTAGGACGTGTCAAATGAGGGGACTAAAGCCTGTGCTTTGTATAAGGGTTAGATATGAAACAAAATGCGGTCATAGAAAACAGGATTGGAAGAGACCCAGAGCAGTTACTCATTGCTGTCCCAATTGCTTTCAGTTGTAATCACCCAGAGTGCTCAAAGCTCCCTCCAGTTTGGCATTGTTTGCAGATGTAGTAAGTCTCTACCAGTTTTCAGATCACAAATACATCTATTGACTAGCTAAGGTCCAACAGCAGTGTTCTGCATGACACAGGTTGATATAAGTTCCAGTTGGATAATTTCTCTTTGATAACTCATCATTCTGAATAATTTTTTTTCATATTTTACACCTGTCTTAAGATGTCACAGCTTGCCTGTGAGACTGTTATGTGATACAGCATCAAAGCCTTAACAAAACAACAGTCACTCATATCTTCACTGGATTTTTAGGCTTGCTGTTTGCCTTAAAGAAAATTAATTTAGACTGCTACTGGCAAATCCCTGCTCATGTGTCCTTATCTTTGAGATGCTTACATAGGAGTTGAATGGATCGTTCTGATGTCTTTCCAAGAACTGAAGTGTTAGGCTAAGTGCTCTGTCATTTCTAGGATCCTCCTTTCTCTCTATTTTTATAGATAAGCACTGTATTCATCCTTTATCAAAAGCCTCATCCTTCCTCCACAAGTTCTCAAAGATAAGTGCTAATGGCTCTGAAATAGCTTCAGGCAGTTCCTAAAAATACTCCCAGGCAAACTTCACCAAGCTCAAGTGAAACCCTTAGTCTTCTCTTTCTTTCCTTGCTTGAGTTATGCCTGCTTTGTTGGTTATATTCTGTCTAATCCCAAATGATTAAAAGTGTCTGCTAAACAGATTAGTGGCCTATAGTGTCACTGTAAAGGGCTTATGTTGTTGCTGAGTATAGGTAGTAAGTCAATAATATGCTGAACTAATAGAGAAGACAAGAAATTTTGGGAGTTCTTCGAAGCCAGAACAGAGTATTGGCTAGAAAAGTGACACTGGAAGAGTTCAAAGGCTGAGAGTGCCATGAAGGAAGTGTTCAGCCAAGGTTATTCTGACACTGGAGCTTATCTGCAGTCCTGAAGACCACAGAATGGAAGATTACAGTGTCTGTAGTGATGCACAGTTAAACATCAATGTCTCTAAAGGCAGTGGTGTTTTGAAAAGCAGGTGGTGACTTCAGTGTAGCCTGGATGCAAAGATCCAGAGGGAAGGGCATGTCACTGATCCCTGTGATGAGCTTGAGATGCTGGGGCTGATTCACAAGTGACAGACTGGCCCTCACCTGCCCCTTCATATGATGTCAGTGTTAACTCTGACCAGCTTGGGTATTTTGAAAGCAGTTAATCTCTGGTTACACTGACATTTTAATATATTTTCGTTGAAATGTACTGGCTGTCACTCAGAGTGGATATAGGAGGAGATAAACATAAAAGGGAATGATATGTGACAGTATATAAAATTATGTATGGAATTGTACTCATTTCATCCACTAGTCTCTGCTTTCCATGGAGTAAAGCATAAAGAACAATGTTATAACACTTCTCTATAAATGCTCTTTCCTGAGTGGGAATCATTGAGACAAGGTTTTGAAGGATCAAGTCTTCAACTCAAGACCACTTGCTCTTGAACACTTTGATTAGTTACAGAATCTAGTTGGTTATATGGAGCCTCATTTATGCTACTCTTTGTCAGGATAGTACTTGAAAGTAGTGTCTTTCTCTTCCTTTTGCTCTTTGTCTTCCTAGAGAGGTTCAGTTACAGCTTGATTAAAATGTCTATATCTCACTAACAAGAATATTTAGCCAGTTTTCTGTTCTGGTGAAGAGGGCTTGGAGAGTTAACACCCTTTAACACAAACATACTTTCCATGACACCCTGGTTTCAGCTAACTTGGATTATTTACAGTACTAGCTTTCTAACGGTTAATTAAAGTGCATGATCTTGTTACCAAGGATGATGAAACTGATTTGTCTGCTAAACAAAGAGCTTTGTGGGTTTTTTTTCTCCCACATGCTTTGTTCCAGCATTGCTATATACTGTCAGTGTGTAATTTGTACTGATTTAATCCATTATTAATTGCCCATGCAGACTGCATTTGTAGTGGTGATTTTTGACAATGGGCATGTAAAGTGTTCCACACTGTACTTTTTACCAACCTATACCAAAGTCTAAACATCACAGGTACTATGTTGTTTGCAAAGCAGATACACTCTCCTTTTTGCTATTGTAAAGTCAGACATGGCTTTCTGATTGGAGTCACAGAGTTAATTCATGATTAAAGTAATTTTCTTGTCTGTGCACACTTCATGAACAGATGTGGTTTTCCATTCTAGCTGTGGTGGTTTATCAGTTGTTGGTATGGAGAGAGCATATGGGTAAACCATCTAATCAAAATACTGATAAACACCAGATACTGGAAAAATTGAATAATGTGTTTGTGAAAATGGAGGGGAAATTTCTATTTCTTCATTTTGCTGCTAGTCAAACTACCTTGACTATGGCTGTTGTCAGCAGGCCAAAGGGTGGCTGATTAGAGAAGTGGCATATTCTTAGAATTATTAAAAAACCTTACAGTGCCTAGGTGGTTGCTGTAGTCAGGTGAGTTACAGAACTTGAGTTTAATAAAAGTTCTGTGCATTTACAAATTATTTATTTTCAGAGCACAGCAAAATAATACCGTTCAGTGTTAAATGAAATGAATGCGCTTACCAGTGAAGACACAAAATGCCTATTGGTATGTGATGTAATCATAATGAATTTTGAAATCCATGACAATGAAATAGATTTTCACAAGATAAAGTTCTTCAGACACACAAGTAAGTTGTCAGTATGACAATCAATGAAATGCAGTGCTATCCTCCTGCTGGTAACTCCAGCTAACAGGACTGAAAAGACGTCAATCTTTAGTCTAAGAAAGAGCAATCAGAAGAAAGAAAAAAAAGACATCAAATTCAGAGAAGATGGCTGCAAAATGGAATGGAATGAATGATTCCCAATGTTATCTGTGTATAGTACTTGAGTTGCAGCAAGTGACATCTAGGCTGAATGCAGGCAAGGTCTCATTTAATAGCTGAGGTAGTGCCACTCTGCAGCCTTTAGGGGACAAGGGAAAAACTGCACAATCACTGTGTCAAAACTCATATATGTACTGCTGATCCTGTCTCAGGGCAGGGAGAGAAACTCTAGATGAGGCTCCTGCTAGACCTATATTCTGTGATTTCCTTCAAATGGGGCCCAACAAACCAGAATACCCTCAGGCAATGAAAACAGCAAGGCCTTATATATCTAGGGAATCTTCAGTTAGCTGGTTAAGCCTTGTCTGGTTGTCTTAAGTCTCAAGAATACATAATATGAGCCAGGATCATGTCTTTGTGGTTGAGGAAATAGACATCCTATGAGAATCTCCTTTAAACCTGGAGGCAGCAGAAGAAATATAAAAGCTTGATTGCTGTTTCTCAGATCAGTATATTTTTAGGACTCTGCTGAAATTTGTTGGGGCAATTTGAAGCTACTTTAAGGAAAGAACTAAGAAGATGAGCTGGAATCAGCTAATCTTGTGCATGTGAATGTTGTGAAAGGTGTTGCCTACATTCTTCATCACCAACCAGTTTGGTACCTGGCTTCTGCTCACATGGAGTCTTCCTCCTCCACCAGTGAGTCTCTTTCAGGCAGGAAAATTGCCAGTTGAACTGCATCATGTTTGAACTTATTTTATGAGCCCTGAGCTCACAACTTGAGTGCTTTTGTTTGTGAAATCCATAAGACAACATTATATCCCCTCTTTCTGTGTTTGGCTCCAGCAGACAGAGCTGTGGAACCTGAAAACAACCACAGAAAAAGAAAACTGCACGCTGATCGCTGCGGATAATGGCCTGATGCAAAATATATAACCTCTGTATGGTAAGTTTCTTACTTTTTAAAGTTTTAGATCTGAATCTATTGAAGAACACTGAATTTATACCATAAAACTGTCAAAAACATTTTCTGGTGACCAGTGATGATCTGCCTGATTTAGAGCATTTTTTAAAGTAAGCGTTCCTGACTTTGCAGAGAAAGATTCTCTGTCTTCCTCCTGTGGTATATCCTGTATGTTAGACTAATCCATGAAAATTTCAAGCTGATTTTAATTAACCTAGAAGGAATAAAGGATTAAAATTAAATGAATAGCAGCTGATACAGAGCAATTAGTATGCAAGATTATGCCCTTGACCAGCCATAAGGTCTCATAATTCTTACCTCTTCTACCTTGTAAGTTCCTTGGAAGCAGCCATGAGATAGAATCTTAGAATCATTTAGTTTGTAAAAGATCCTTATGATCATTGAGTCCATCCATAAACCTATCACTGCTAAGTCCATCGTGTGCCTTAGCGCCACATCTACATGTCCTTTAAATACCTCCAGAATTGGTGACTCAACCACTTCCCTGGGCAGCCTGTTCCTGGGCTTGTTAACACTTTCACAAGGTGAAAGATCATAACTGGCAAAATATTTCCTCCCCAGAATTCCCAGTTGTCTGGGAATTCTGTACGAACAGCGGTGCAGCTCCGTGCAAGATGGCCATTAACTGGTCCTTCCATGTACCGTTGATTCCTGGGGCACTGAAGGGAAAGGTACCCAGGAATTGGCAGTGGCTGTGACAGTGAGGGACTGCAGCTTCCTGCTATGTGCTGGAATAGGCACTGGGGAAGTGCTGCCAGTGTTTCAACTCCACATGCAGAGAGTTGCATTCACTTAGTGAAGCCCCAGACATTTTCCACCAGCTTACCTGCTATCCAGTAAGGAGCCACTTCAGTTAGGAATTATCACTTGTGTTTAGAAGTGCCAGTTTTTTGAAGTGTAAGTGATTTAGTTGTTTGCTACAGAGAGTTGTAGGATGTGGATTGCAGAGGGCGAAGCGAATAACCCAAATCTGGTACTGGGATTTGGTATGAACATGTTCCTGACAGGGTAGATTTTTTCAAATATGTGTTTAATCATTCATGTTGAATTACTTGATATTCAGTGAAGTTTAGGTTTGGATCTTCAAAGATACACAGTTGCCCAAATTCCTCAGGTTAGGAGTTAGGCATCTGAAAATAGACAGGGGTAAAATACTACTAACAAGTATTGGTAAGTAATTTTCTGAGCCACTCTGGTGGCTGATAGGCATGCTGGTGGGCTGGAAAATTCCATGGGAGAGCCAGAATATGACTGAATGTGTTTGCTGTATGTACTTGAATTAGGTGTTCTTGGCGTAGCTCTAGGTAGAGCATGTTTCTACCTGCTCTCGCTTATTTTAAAAGTATCACTGGACTCAGCTTTTTTCTTTTTTTTTTTTTCCCGAAGTTTTATTTTCCTGTGGGATCAGAAATACATGACATGGTAAAAGCATGACAACTTCATAGGGTCTGCTCTGAATGCAGCAGTCTGCTGGGAGATACAGCTTAAATTGTGCCAACCTGAGGCAGTTCTGTTTATGTTAACAATGACATTCTGTACCAGGATTTTAGTAGAAATAGCACTATTTTCTTTCTTAAGGGCACTTTAAGTGGGATGTAAAAACAATGCAACAGTGCCTGTGTGTTGTAGGGAAAAAGGGTTTTTTTAAAGACTTATAAAATATATTCAAAAGGAAAGACTGAATAATTCTTTCTGTAAGTAGGACTGATTGTGAGCAATTTTTGCTGAGTGTGGTTCAGAGTTCTAATTTTGCTTATTTGTGCTTATATAAATCTGAAATATCTGCACTGAAGTCATTGGAGCTGCACGGAATTAAGCAATGGCAGAATTTACATCAAATGGTCCCCACAGCTGTTTGTGCTGCTGTAAGCAGTTACAATTCATAACAGTACATGAACTAATATGTGTATGGGACATTCTTTTTGGATGGTGTGAGATACAGAGACCGTCAGTCTAATTCTCATTAATGGAATTTTCTACAGCAACACTGAAAAACTCATTTCCTCCTAGTGGAATTCAGAAGACTTAAAGATATAGGAAATTCACTTGTAGCTAAAAAAAATTAAAATTTCTTTGTTAATATCTGAGTGATATTCTTGCAATCATTTTACAGTCCTCAATTAAGGCATAAAGCTGATAATCTTTCAAATCATTTCTGTCAGACAAAACAGGCCCGACGTTAAGAGGCCCTGCAAAACTAGCCTTTTATCTTTTTGGTCCAAGGAGCAGAAACAATGTTTTATTTGGATTGTCCTATCTCTAGGGAAATAATAACTTGCACATATACCCTTTGAACTAGTTAGGGATTTGATGCAACGTTTTGGTAAACTAACAGTACTCCACACAAAGCATTAGATTTACTCTATCTGACATGAGATGTGATGTGTTCGATTGCAGAGTTTTCCTTAGGCAACAGCTAAACACAAAGCTATAGGAAATCAAAGCAAGAATCGAAACATTTTATGGAAAGCCATCAGTCTCTTTTTCTACCTTGCGTCCTTTTTCCCTTTCTCTGATTAATATATTATATTCATTTATTATTGTCAGTCTTCAATCACCTTCAGCTGCAAAGAGCATCACCATATTTTCAAATACACATTTCTAGGAAAAAAGCTATTGCTCTAAGTCTAAGCCTGCTGTTCACCTTTCTTTCTCCTTCATTAAAGTAATGTAATGTGTGTCCAATATTGGTCCTTCAAGGGTGTTAAGCTTATAAAGATTGTTGTAATTGTTTGTACTTACGAGATCCAAAATACATACTTAGCATATAGGACACGTATAGCATGTAGCATGTGAAAATGCTGTATAAATCATACATTGCATTAAAAACAATAATACTGGCATTTATCCATGAGATAGGAGGAAATATAGCCAGGTACAAACATATCTACTGGTTAAGTTGGAAAATAGTTAAGCTTGACTGACTACTTTACAAGAAAAGTAATTAAGTATAAATGCTTTCAGGGGCATAGAAACAAACAGAAAAAAGGCCATGTTTGGTCAGATTAATTTTCCACAAACAATATCCTTTGCAAGAGCAGCAGAAAGATAAAGCCCAGCTTGAAGCTTTGATAAGGAGTTATTAAATGACTTCTATTTCTGCGAAGCTGTTCCCATAAGATAACATAAGAAGCAAACATTATAGGCGTAGCAGTCAATATACAGAAGGTTGGTTTCAACCTAGCAGCAGTGGTTTGTGCGACACAGGCTCAGGCTGCCAGTGTGAAGCCATGTCCTTTGGTACAACATAGGACACTGAATGTAAATCAATCTCTGCAACAGAAGTAAAGAGAGAGGCTATAGTGCTTAAGCTATTTCCAAATAGATGAATTCAGGCCAACTGTTCAATTTCTTTATGCCTGTCACCAGTCTTGGCCAACGTGACTAAAGCCAGGTCTGACACTAAAAGCTAGAGCAGATGATGGCCTTTGGCTGCTTGGCTGTTATGTTTGTGCTCAGAGTCGTAGTAATATGTCATTATTAGGAGAGACTACAAACACAAAATGCCAGGCACTGTGAAGTGCATCCTGCCAGCATCCAAAGTACTATTCTGTAGGACTATTGCTGTGCTTCATGTCCTACAAATGCTATACTCAAGGTCAGGTTTCCATGTTTTTAGTTGTAATAATAATTTTTTTAGTTACAAAATTTGTTAGTATTTAAAAACAATCTGTCATTGCTTTTCTACTTTGTCACCTTGCTTGTCATTCCTTCCCTACTTTGTTGCCTTGCCACTTTTCCATTAAGATGGAAATGGTACAGCTGTCTCTTTTAGGATTGCCTTTATCAGAGGGTCAGTTAAGAAGATGGACTAGTGCTTTTGGGACTGTGTGTAAAATGAATACATCTTCTGGGAAGTAGTCTAGGTGCCCATCAGGAATGATCAGGTGTAGCAGTAGAACTTAAGGCTTGGAAGAGATGTTTTTTTGATTCAAGGAAAATTGGTTTGTAATCACACTTTGGAAACTTGAAGTCCTGGAAAGTTCATCATTATTGAGTCATTGCTTGTTCTATGACTGTCTAAGGGAGAGGAAACATTACTCAGGTGGGAATTATGCCTTTCAGTTGAAGGTGACAAGTCTAGATTTTGTGCCAGAAAAAGAATGGCATTTTGAAATAAAGGTTTTCCTCGTGGGCAGCAGAACCCAGTCCTTTCTTCCTTGTCTGCATGAGACCTTACCCATGAGCACAAAGAAGAGGGAGCACTGGTGTGGGATGGCTTTCCAGGGTATTTTTCCTTTACCCTGAAGGAGCACAGAAGCTCTACTTTAGAAGTGCTAATCTCTTGAAAATGCTGCAAGCAGGGACCTCTTCCTCAAACCAATATGCTTAAATTAATGCCATTACAAATGTGGGTAACAACTGCAAAGGCTTTGGCCTCATAACCTTCCTTGGCTCATAGACCCTAGCACTGGATAGGAGCAAGGATGGATTTCATTACCACCTGAACAGGCACAGGATGTTGAGTGTGGTAGCTTGACAGACCTCCAAGAGGTCTAGACTTTTTATTTCCATTGTACATGATCTGACTATATTTTGCTCATATATGAGGAAATGTAGCAACGAGTATAAGGGCCAGAATGTCAGGGTATTTGTTGGTAATACTTAGACTTTGTAGCTGCAAGAACACATTCAATACTCTAAAACTGGATAAGGCTTGAAAAGATAGCTTAAACTATCTCAAAAAGGATTTCAATATGCTGATGTTTGTGCATTATCTCAAATATTTGTCAAAGTCCCTTTAAATATGGTGGCAAGATGCTAACTTGACCTGTCACATTTTCTTTTATTTGATGGTATAATGATTTAAAGGGAAAAGAGTCAAATAGTAAAAAAATAAGAGATTTAATAACTTTCAAGACCCATCAATACTTAAATATTTATTTGTCTTAAAATAAATGTATTTAAAAAACAGAGAAAACTTCCCAGAAATGGAGTTCCTCTGGGTCAATCAGTTTGGTTTAGATACAGTACAGACAGATAAGAAGGCAAGGCACGTGGTCCCATGAGCACAGAATTACCAGAGACTGAGAAGTCCCTGTTTTTCTGAGTGTTTGGAAAATCTCACCTTGTATTCCACAAGACCTGTGAATGCCATCCAGTGAGTATCTGGGTATCAAATTCACTGACTGAGAAACATACTTGGGTGTGGGCACTTGCAGAGCTGTGTTAGCAAGTGTCTGTCAGCTGCACTGTGGGACCTGGCCTCGTGTGAGCTCTGCTTGCCCCAGCAGTGAGGTGAGAGGTGTTGGGTTAAACTGCTGTCCCCGGTGCAGTGGGGATGCAGGTAGCTCCACAGTGCAGGGGGGCCAGTGGGCACCACATGCTACTTCCCAGTGTCAGCATCACTTTCAGTGCTCTCCCAGCCTCCTGATGTGCCTTTCTCTCTGGAGAAGGGCAGCCTGGACTGTATGCCTTCCTCATGTCTCAGTCAGGCTCCTGCTGAACCTTTGCCTGGTGTGTTTCTCAGCAGAGCCTGCTTTTGCTTTCCATGCTTCAGCAATCATGTAAATGTGTCCTGCAGCAGGATCTAAGAGGCAGTACAGACCTACAGGCCTAAGGGATTCAAGAATCATTTCCCAGGCAGCAACACAGTTCTGAGATGGAGATTTTGTGTGCCAAGGTAAAAAGAGTGATGATGTCTGGTTTTCTGGGTGGTGGAGGTCTAGCAAGCAACTGAGGAACAGGCACCGTGGGATGGTTGCTGGAAGACTGTTCTTATCAGGACCAGTCATATAGCACCTGTGCTGGCACTCTACTGTCAAAGTATGTCCAAAGAGTACTTAAGTTTCTACTGTCTTATTTTAGTAACTCAGTCTAGACTTTGTTACCAGGAATCATGTTTGGGCCTGTTAATAAAGGTAATTTTAGGTGCCACAGGTTTATGGTATTCATCTTGCTTGAGAACTGTAGGAAGGATAGAAGGAGTGGCCTTTGATTTGTCCCTACCTCATTGCCTGAAAAGAACATGCTGGTAGTGCTGAGTCACCTCCTTTGCATCCTGCGAGCTTGGTATTCATGAGGAATCTCTTCCCTTGAAACAGCAGGGGAGGCAGTGAGGCAGCATGCCATGTAACCTGGCTAGAACTGGGCTGAAAGCGGGCTCAAAGTTAGAACATGTGTCTGAAGACCAAGTGGAAAAGCTGCTGTCTGTGGCGTTTAGTCAATGTGATAGGTAAAGCACAATCCTTCCTTTCTTTCATCGTAAGCTCTGCTGGCTTGGGTTGCTCTGCTGCTCCTGAAGGTTCACCAGCAGCTGGAGTGGCTCTTCATCACGGCACCCCATGTCTGTCTGCTGAGCCTCACAAGAGCAGGCATGCAAGCATGCATAATGGCTTGTTCATTTAGTGATGTCCAGCCCAGGAGTAACACGAGTACTCCTTACTTCACAACTTTATTTTTTCTGCTATGTATCAGTCACAGTAATGGCAATGGCAACAGGTACCAACACTGGAAATATTGTTACTGATAGACACATCACATGGTCCGTGACTGACTGCTCTATTGGATCTAGGATATGGAACTTTTATTGCCTTGTTTCTCCAGCTGAAATTTTTGTTCTGTAGCTGTTACAGTATATAGCACAGACATAGCCAGTACTTCAAAGACTATCACATAAACAAATTCTTGCAAATAGGCAGGGTAAGTAAACAAGAGAGATATTTTTGATCTATGTTTATATAGCAAGTTGTCACTGCATTTCAGCAATTTCACCCATGTTAAATGCAGTGGGACTAGAAGGGGAAGAATAAGATAGCTCGTACTTATGAAGAGCTTCAGCTAACTGTGAGAAGCTGCAAGGCTCTGGTTGGAAAATCTAACAGAGGAGGCAGAAGAGCCTGATGTGATGGCCAATCTGGAAATGAGAAGAAAGGTGCAGTATCGCAGCAACTGTAGCTGAGCCACTGGGGGCTGCCATGGTCCTCTCTCCTTGGAGAACTGATCCAGACAAAAATGAATTCCTGCTTTTAGGATTGGCTTTCAGCTGGCTTACCTCACTGAACAAATGGAGAAGCAGCAGTGTTAGGACAAGAGAGGTAAATGGTAGCAATGCGGAGGAGAGCAAAACTGCAGCAACCCAGGTTCAGATGAAACCACATAGCAATGGGATCACACACCAGCCTTCTGACACTGAGTCAGAAATAATAGGTGCAAGGGAAGGAGTCTAATATAATCTCGCTCTCAAGGACTAGATTAGAACAGAGCATTTCAGTGGTAGAAATAACTGGTGGGATATACTCCCTTGTATGGAAAAAAGTGCAAAACTTGAAACTTGGTAGTAGCAATAAGCACTAGAATTGTAACTTCTCTCTGGCCCACGCACTTTTAGAGGTGCTATTTTGGGTGTAGCTTCTCACAGGGGAGAATTTTTTCCCTCTGTAGCCAGAGAGAATGTATAGTAGCCAGAAATGTCCAATTACAGTTGCTTCTTCTCTGAGACATAAAGGAATTTATCATCTCTGTTGCAAAGCTGTCCTATTTTAATGGAACCATTTTTATCTACTCTGGGTCTTCTCCAAAAATGAGTGGCAAAAGAATTTTATTTTAACTAGAAACTAGGAAGAGGGAAAGCCAGATGTGCCCTTGTCAGCTAATCATTCTGGCTGTGGAAGGAATTGTTTTCTAAATAACATAAGTCCTTGCAGTCTGTTCCTACTAGTGCTGGAGTTCTTTGGGGAATTATTCTAAACTCTCGTCTTCAGCAAAGTAAGCTTTCCTGCAGCCAAGTTTTAGAGTTAACCTCTAAGCTTTATTTTTATCTACAGTTTTCTTGGCAAATTCTGAAGCTTATGTTTGGCATTTTATTTCCCTCTACAATCTTCTATCTTTGGTTTGTCTTACACTTTGCAGAGCTTAGGGTTTATACAGGATTTTGGGTGGGTGATATAAATTCTAATAGGTTTCTATACTATGTAATTTAGAAGCTTAAACAAAGAAAGCCATATTCTGTACTGGAGGATTTCTGCAGAGCTTTGCTGGGCTGATGTTAATGTTGAATAAACAACTATTTTCAGTACTGTTTTGTTTTTCAAATTAAATTGTAATGGAGAAGAAGGTGGAGACCAAATTCTTACTGAAATGCAAGACAACAGTAACACTTAAGTATTTTGGATGATCTGAGAATAGAGGCCAAGCTTGGAGCCCTAGCACTGTCATTATTATATATATTTTCTTTCAGAAATCAAATCCTAGAAACTTTGTTTTTATAAACAATTTTGGTGTGCTAAATTTCTGCAATGTGTTTCTCTGCAGCTATCATTATAAGTTTATATTATATAGAGAAAAAAGTGTGTATAATGATTGTAAAACTGTATGTTCTTATTGTACCTTGCAATTAGGGATCATAAAGTACGTTAGAATTATACTAAGTCAGAACGGACTGTGTAAACACAGTTTCTGTATCTGCTGGTGTAAATTAATGTTTCAGTCACAGTTGAAGTAGGTCTGATTATAAATGCAATTGCCAGAATCACTCCAAACCACACCACACAGCTGAAGATAAAAAGAGTTGTCTCTCTATGCTTTCACTTTGACAGAACAATATAAATGAAAGCTTAAGAGAAATATTAATGTGGAGATCAGGTGGAAAGCCAAACCATTGACAGAGCCTGTCAAAGTTCAGTAGGATAGTGGCAGTTTTAAACTGAGAAGTCTCATGTGGGTTTGTTGAACAGACTTCTAACACTGGTTTAGATCCAGAAACTGGGAAGGAACCAAGTAAGAGCAATTTCTTGGCTCTAAATGGCAGCTCCCATAAAAGGCAAAGGAGAGTCATAAAATGTCAGAACTGTCTGCGGGTGCATCTATATGGACTATTTCTCACCAGAGTGATTAGCCCCAGCAGAATTCCATGCTAAGCTGCCAACTTGGTTCTCAGTTCAGAATGGTCAGCTTTTTCTTCTCTGTCTCTCCCTGCACAGTTTTGAGATGATATACTGCTCTTGCTTAGGCTATACATGAACTGATGACACAGATGCAGTCAAATCAGGGGAGCCAAAGTTATTTAGACAAGCTGCAAATCTTTAGTAAGGAACACTTTTTCTCGGAATGTATCTTGTTCAGGAAAGAATGAAAGAGTAGAGATCGTATTTGGCTTTTTCTACCCCTTCTGCATCGAGGCCAAGGTGTTTTTCTGTTAGGCATAGTTAGTATGGGTCTTTATAATCAAATAATGTTGGAGTATTAGAACTACAAATATGAAAGAAAAATAAATAATTTCTAAGTTGAAATAAAACAGATAAACAGATTGCAGGAAAGTTAAGTGCTGTAAATGGGATCTTAAAAGTAGGTATATGTTAATTGTAAGTGCAAACATGCAATTAGATCACTGGTAGAAATCATCAAAGTCAATATCCTAAAAATCAGGTTAGTCTAGGATGTCTTAGGTAATCCTGCTATTGTTCTATAATATTTTGTACTTGCAGGAGCAATTTTTGTTTTGGTGCCATAGGAACTTCCATTGTCCTGCAGATGATGGTAACACTTGCTTCAAAAAATCCTCCTATATCCATTGATAAAATGCTTAAACCAGGATGGTGAACATTGGAGGGTTTTGTTTGTTTGTTTGTTTTTGGTTTTTGTTTTTTGGTTTTGTTTTTTTTAAAGAAGAAAGAATCTGCAAATTGGTATCAAAATTAGAGGTGACTAGAAATTCTGTGCAACTCTTCACAAAGTACTAGGGCATCTGCTGATGTGACTCAGAGCTTCTGCTTTTAGTTAATATTACTACCATGGAAATAATACTCATATCCCTTTGGAGAATCACAGAATCATATAATTGGGCAGAGTTCTGAGCTGCCTGATCTAGTAGATTTCCCTGCCTATTACAGCGAGTTGGACTAGATGACCTTTAAAGGTCCCTTCCAAACCAAACTGTTCTATGATTCTATGATACCACGCCTGAGGGAGTAACACAGGACTCCTTGCTTTGTTTTGTACTTTAGACTGGGAATACTTTAGTAGATGAAACAGTCACCAAAGTCAGCAAAAGTTTTGTAACTGAGAGCTGATTTGAAATGAGAGAGAGTCACGAGTTAGGTTCATGATTTGTGCATATTTTCCTATTTTTTTCCTCCAGATTTGACTATTTGAAATTTAAATTCTTACATGTTCACTAAGAACCTAGTTTTCTTAAATTTTGGAGGAACCACTTTAACCCATTTGGCACACGTGGCAATCTAGTCACTAGTACAGGCATCTGATCACAAATGTAAACCATTTCAGGCCAGGTAGCCCAGTTTAAAAGACCTAAGTAGTTTTTTGGTGTCTTGTAAATATCTTTACCAAATAATCCACTTCCATATGGCATTTCCACATATTTTCTCTTTTCTTATTTTCTATTTAAACTTAATTTATCTAGATACTGCTGCTTCTTTAATATATTTCATAAATGATCTAATATTCAATGTTACTAAAGTCCTTTAGATGAATTCTTGAGCAAATGTTGGTATTAAATTTTCTGCTATGGTAGGTGAGCTGCATGATCACAAAAAGCAGAGTTTTGCCTTTCAAGAAATCTGATTTTTCTATTATCAGACAGAAATTTGAGACTCTCCAACTATATTGCACTTTTGAAACAGAATATAGTAAAGAAGTAGTGTTGGGAAGAGTATAAAGTACACTTTAGCAGCACAAAGACAGTAATGTCTATCGCCTGTACTTGTAAACCTGTACAGAACAACTTCTTTTTGCTATATGAAATACACAAGAAATGTAAGTCATAGTATGAAGGAATTTTGGAGGCACCTGAGTGGGAGCTGAATGTGTCAGTATAGCCAAATGGGTTTTTTTAAGACAGGCAGATAGAATAAAATTTTAATGTTGCAAATTCAAAGGATGAAAATCCAAGAAGCTCTTTCTCTTCTCTTATTAATAGACTCAATTTTATCCCCCACTAATATCAATCAATCAATGAATGAATAAAAAAAGCAGATTTTAAGATAAAATAATTGCATTTTATTAAAACTGGAAATCCGAATGGCCTGGCTATAGGCATTTTAATCCTTTGCTAGAAAAATGCAAATGCATTAGCAAACTTTTCCTCAACTTGTATGATTTTCTTTTTTTGCCCAGATTGTCCTGTAACCTCACAGACAAATTGTTTGGCAATAGCTGTGGAACTAAGGTGAAGTCCATATTTCAGATGTGAAACTCTTCAATGCAACTTCTCCATAATTGGAAATTCTTTGCCTAGATGTCTGTCAGGGACACAGCTATTTGTATCTTGCCAAAAACAACTTGGTCGTTCGCAATCACAAGGGAAAACTTAGCTTCCCAGCTGGCTGATGGGATGTAATCTGACTCCTACTCACTTACCAGAGCGCTGCAGAAACATGTGTTCCATTTGTTGACAGAACAATTGTCCTGGATAGCATTTACTTACAATTTGGTACTTTCATAAATATTCTAAGAACTTATGTCATATAGCACAGAAAGTGCAGGTAGCAGTTTCCATTTTCACTGTGATGGCCTTGGGCAGTGCCAGCTCACTAAGTCCTCTAGACTGGAGTCCAGGCAATTTAGGAATTGACACAGACCATGCTGTACCTTGCTTTCCTTAGCTGGCCATTCTCATTTCTGGCTGCCTTCTTCTTGCTCTAACCCTCACAGCTTCCTTGCCCCAAATTGCCTAATGGGTGGGATTTGTGCCACAGCAATCTCCAGACTGGAAATAGAGTAAGTCATTAGAACTGAAAGCACATGTGTGGAAGAGTCCTGAACAACAAGAACAGGAGTGCACTTCCTACTGGCTTAGGAACATCTTCAGCTGTGATCTGTTTCTTTCTCGGCTCCTTTGCAGACATCCTACCTCTTGATACAACTGTGAATGCTTCTTCACATGAAAAAGATACAAGAATACATCACATTACATGGACCTGGAAAGTATTACTTTGTTTCATGTTTTCTACTGGTAATTCAAGAGGAATTGGTTTTGCTAAAAAGAATATTCAGAGGGACAGTAATCTCTGGATTTGTGCTATAACTACTTTCTCTCCGGAACAATGCAGCTATTTGCCATTGATTCTTTTTCCTTGCAGCTGAGAATCTTAAATGTAGAAGTCTCAGATAGGAGATTTGAACTTTCTAGAAGTAGCATTTACACAAGTGACTTTGACAACAGTCCCCACATGAGGAGGTTATAATCTCAGGAATTCCTAATGTGATTTGCATTAGGGAATACATGCAGCTCGTTAGCAGCACTGTCCTCTTAAAGTTAATTACAGCATATCAAAATGTGGTGCACGTATTTGACTTGTAAATAAATGTTCCTTGTATCCATGCTCCTCTCTCAGTGCCAGAAACCCAGAGATAGAGAGGATGATGATCTGTGCAGTGTTTCTCTCTACGTGAGGGGGGAAGCAAAATAGGCCACCCACGTTCACCCCCAAAATATCACAAAGCTGTGCCTCATGGGACATGCAACCTCATTTGCAATCAGTTGTGTCCTTCATCAACAAACACATTTTTCACTATACTTTCCATGCTCTGTTAGAGACAACATTCAAATATGTTCTCTCTCAGGAGGCCAAGTGTGAGAGAGTTGCCTTCCTGTCTTAGTGATATCTCCTTGCTTAATTTCTCTTTGAAAGTATAGGCTTTGTAATTCTTGCGGAAAAAATAGGTTATACTTGAACATAAGAGATGGAAAAGGCAATGTTTAATAAATTTGATAGTATTTAGTCAAACACTTCAGTTGCAATCTGTAACTAGATAATATTGCATATTTTGATTTATTATAATGGTTTATGTAAATATTATAGGGCTATGACTTCGTTATGTTGCTGTTTTCTGTCTCTAAGTACCTTGCTTTTCAAAAGCTGAAACTTCTTAAATATGAGAGAAAAGTATCTGAAGTTAGACTTGCTTTTTGGCTGTATTCTTGGCCAGAAAAAAAAGACCACAACAGCGAATTGAAAATTTTCTATGTAGTAAAGACAGTTCATTTAAAACGCAGTGATTGCATAAATGCAGGTTTTGTTTGTTTCTGTTTGTTTGGAGGTTTTTTCCTTTTTTTTTAAATATCTCAACTGATTACTGAAAGAATGGAAAATTATGTTAATGCAGATGATGCTACAACTGTCTATAAAGGTATAGTCACCAGATCCTGAGTGAAGACCTCGTGGTATGACATTGTGAAACAGAAATGCCAACTCTGAAGGCATTTTATATGTAGATAATTGGCATGTAGTTAATTGGGCGTTTTGGAACTGAGTCCAGAGGGTGTCCAAACTCATTTAGAACTTGGCTTTTCATCACAACAGGTATGATTAAACTCCCTGGGGTGATGGAAGAGAAATTGTGTGGGAAGAATATGATCATCTGGAGAGCCTTATGGGAAAAGAGATTTGGTGTCCCATATTGCACAATTTACCTCAGATACTTGTAACCCATGATATATGAATATCTTCAGTGTTTATTTGCTGTATTTATTTTTTCTGTGCATGTGAAAAACTTTTACAGAAGTTGACTAACCATTAATATTCTTCCTTGGCCGAGGAACAGGTTAAAGGTGAAACTCATGACGTTAGGCTAAGTAGGGCTATAATAAAGAGTACTGATTGTTTTGGTGATGTGAAGGTTTGCATGGGTGAGGTTAAAATATTACACTCAGAGCCTGTATAGAAAACAAGGAACAAGTGCAGCTGTGAAATATGTGAAACCACAGGATTGGAAAGAACTTCTTGGAATCTTTTCCTGGAAGAGTCTTCTCCTACTGCAGGCATTTACATGCTAAAGCCCTAATTACTACCTCAAGGTCTATCTTAAACTAAACAGTTTCTTGCTTTCTCAAGGTTCCCTAGACCAGTCTGAAAAGGGTTCCCTAGACCTTCATTCTTCTGGTGTCTAGAAACCTTTCTCAGCCTAAATTGACCAATGTACAACTGTTCCTTTCTCTGTCCTGGGGAAAAAGTAAATCTCATGACTACCATAGAGCTAAACCACATGAAGGTGGAATGTCAGGAAGGCCTCTTCTTGTAGTAAGCTGGCCGTGCTTGTGCAAATTTGGCACCCTGATCCAGTGAGTATTAAACACAGGGTTAATTCTGAGGATAGATTTCACTGCTTTTTGCTGAAATTTCTTACATTTTAGATACTGCACACAAACTAGATGGGGGAAGAAATATAAAATTGTGTTAAAAATCAGCTGCGTATAATGTGTCATGTAGAAATGTAATTGAAAATTTCTTTGAAGTCTGCTACTATTGATGGCTAAATTTGTTATTTTTGTTACTGAAGTTGGATAAGGTAGGTACCATGTACAGTTAAAGATGGTACTAAGGAAGGATAAACAACAATAGATGGACACACCATCAAGATTTTTGATAGCTTGTTGAAGACCTTTCATACTATCTGACCTACCTTCTAAGATGACCATGTTCCATACACTAAATTTAGTAAATATTTTCCTTCTGTCAGAGGTCTGTACTGATTTCAGTATTGTGACATACCAGAAATTACTAGGCAGCAGGTTTTTCTTTTCCTTTTTTCTTTTTATTTAAAGACAAGGTGAAACGAGTTTTACTAGAATAAACCCTGTTTTCAATCTGTGTAAGAGCTCAAACATGTATCTCTTTTAAAATGTATACTCTTTATATGGAAGAAAAAAAGAAACAAAAAGACAACTGATCTTTTAAGAGACATGAGAATTGAGGAGAGAAAATGAAGTGGAAGTGATTTTGTTCATTAAGTAACCTGTCTTGACTTGCTATACACCTTTCAGATCTACTTTACTCATCTGAACCTGTACTCACTTAAGGTAGTGACTGTAATGATGGTGACATCACTGTTTTGCTTATACTGAAATCTCTTTCGAGGGCAATCACAGAAGAGATAGTTATAGGAGATTGATTACTCCTCAACTTTGGAATTTGGTAATTTTGGTACACCTCAAACATGCTGCACTTGTCCTCTAATCTAGCTTTTTCCTTAGCTTTAGATTATGAACTCATCAGGCCTGTGATTATTTCTTCACAAGCATTTAAAAACCACATAGTACAATTAATCTTCTGGAAAGAAACAAGAAGAACTTTGATCCTTGACCATATTAATATACAATAAATATTTAGTCACAATTACTTTTTTAATATTACACAAACTGTGCAGAGATGAGCACTCAACATTTGTATATCTTAGTTAAGGATCTAGAACGCAGGTTGCTTTTAGTTTTGATTTGAGGCTGTTGTTCATGTGCCTGATGAGACAGTCTTCATTTACACGGTTGCTTCAGGTTTGTTTGGGGTTTTTTTGTTTGTTTTTGGGGTTGTTTGTTTACTTTAATTTTTTTGCCTTTTTTTTTTTACAAGACCATTCATACTGCATCCAGTATAGGAAATACGCCAGCATTTACTTAATGAATAACTTCTCAGTATTTCAGTGTTTTATTTCAGTTGCGCAGACTTAGGATATATTTATTTATTATATACTGCTCTGGGGTGATACTATTGTTTTGTGCTTTTTATTATTACTCAGCTTTATTAGTGTTTTATAAGCACTGACTTTCATGACAACTTTCACAAATATAGGAAGGGAGATTGCTTCTCTTGCAGATGGCTAGCCAAACAATGTCAAGAGTTTCAAGTGGTCTTCAGCACCCAGTTTTAGACACCACAACTGGTAATTTTTTTACATGTTAAGTATTGCATGACACTCATCCTCAAAATGCAACAGTTTCTGGCTTTATTTGCAAATGCCTTTGGCTTTGTTTCAGTCTGAACCTGGCAAACTGGTACTCAGAATGTAAAGAATGCACCATTTAGCTGACCAGGAGAAAGTTTCATCTTTTAAATTGTGATGTAGAAAGTACATTGGCAGGATCCTCAGAGATTTCAGTTCTTCTGCTATAATCTGCCTCCTAGCAGTCAAGTCTTCCTTCTCTACACCCTTTTCTTTCTCTTTAAGGGCATTAGACCAGGATACCTCTTTCTCCTTTTGCAGCTCTAGTTTGTGTGTTTCTTTCCTTACCGCTTCTACCCCTCACTCTCCTTTTAACCTCTGATACTTACCTTTCTGAGAAAATCAGCATCTTTCTCCCTAAGCTTATCCTACTTCTTTGCGTGGAGCCAGCTTTCTCAGCCTACCCAGGTGTTTCTCTTGCCTGTTTCCTTCCGCACCTGTGACTCTTTGCACTTGTGTTGATGTCTTTTTGCCCTTATTCTTTTTGTATGACTTTTGTTCCTCCTTTTTAAATGCTCTTTGTCCTAGTGCAGCTATAGGTTGCTTGCATACTGCTTTCCTCTCCTCCTCACACAATGGTTTGGTTTCTTGAATTTCTGTTTGTTTCTGTCAGCATCAGCTGCTTTAATGAGAAAGAAGGGCCAGGCCCCTTATCTTCTTTCCCCCTCATCTCCTCCTTTTCTTTTTGCATTGGTGGTTTCTCAGTCTGAGACTCTGATTTCTACTTTGTCTGCAAAGAAGAGGTAACAAGGATTGTGACATACCGACTCCTAGCATTTTCCTCCTTCACCATTCTTAGGGGCACTACTGCTGCTAAAATAATCTCCTCTTGTGATTACCTGCACCAGATACTCCACACCACTAAAAGTGCCAATGTTTTCATTAGTAATATTGTATCAGCCTCTAAGAACAGCCCATTTTAGGAGATAAAAGCCTTGAGAAGGATTCTGCTTTGCCAGAGGTAATGGCTGTTGCAGTTATCCCATCAAACCTCATCTTTTCTTCCTGTTCGTGAGGTCTGTGGTAGCTTCCTGTCAGAGGTCATACTACCCAGAGCGGCTGATGACTGGAGTGGATCGGATGCTGGTGTCAGGCTGGATGGAAGGTGCCTTTATCAGCCTTTAACTTCCTTCCTTTGAGCCCTGTAAGTGCCTGATAGCTGGCAAGAAATTAAACAGTGAGAGAATAAGGTGTAAAGCTGACACTGATGGTGCTGCCCTAAAGAGACAGGCAGTTTCCTAATCAGAGATCTGGCTTATCCAACAATTTCTGCCTCTTCCATCTGTGTCCAAGAATGTGTTTGTGGAGGAGGTGGGGAGGAAAGGGAGGAAGAGGAGTGGGGGAAAAGCACCATCAGGCCGTTCTTGGTGGACCAGCTAGATTAACTTATTAAAGATACTGATGATCCACTTCTTCAGTGCCACACAAGCCCTATCCATCTCCTTTCATATGTCATCTGATGTGTTAGTGACAGTTCCACTTACACTCATATGGACAAAGCTGGCCTGGTTCTGTTTCAATAATGACTTCTAGAAGGTTTGCTATGTTTTTGAATGTTTTGAAGTTCTGGTCAACCTCCTGTGAACAGTTTCTCTTCATACAGGCAGCATGGCATGGGGAAGCTAGGCTGGCCTTTTCTGTTATAGTTATACATAAGATGACCAGATGGAATGCAGTGAGCAAACAAGTTTTTCAGCTCAGCAAATGACTTTGTGTTCACCTGGAGATATTGTTTTCCGTGTAATTGCAAAGGAAGTATGGTGAATGAATGCTGGGCTCTACAGCCTTGCTAAACCTTGATTTGTCCATTGGGTATTCTCTGATGCCAGGGAAAAAAGTGCTAGAGCATCTCATCAGAGATCCCTCCTCAGAGATCAAGAGGATAATGGAAAAGCGGCATCCTTTTATGCTAAAACCTAACTGGCATTCATGTCAGTAGGCTCCTTTTTGATGGACTAAACATTCTTCTCACTCTGACTGAATTTTTAGAAACTCTCCATCTGTTGTCCCATGAGAAACCTCACTGGATACTGTAGTTCACTGCACATTACGGGAAGTCCTGCTTTAGATATTACTGTCCTCTGGATTGAGTCCCCAGAGAACAGAGAAGTTTTGTGCTCATGAAGATGGGTTGTGTTTATCCCAATATCAGTGAAGGATCTCTGCAATCTGCCTCCCAAAGACATGTATCTAGCACCAATTATTTGGCACCTGAAGTTACGGTCCCTCTCTATTATACCCATGCTGTCTAATAGGAGACCATTTTTGATGGCTTATCTGGGTTGAAATTCTGTCAGTACTGTTCCTGGAAGAGGAAAGGATGGAATAGGTAGGTCACAGTTATACTTCAGGTGTATCAAGGCCCTTTATACTCAGGTTATTATTTTTGTGGTGGTTGTACACAGCGTTTCTGCCTGTTATCTGCTCAAACTCAGCTGAGACCTGATCCATGCCATAATCTTTGACTGAGGAGTGTTAAGACTGCTCCCAGTTCCAAGCAGCTTGCGTTACTTCATCTCCTCAGTACAACTAGCGGGTGTAGCTTACACTAATGATGAGTTTCTCAAAGTGCAGGTTATAGAGACCTAATTTAGGCCTATGCCAAGTCCTTCATTTGAAAGCTTCCTCCAAGTTGAATGGGTCAGGAGCTCTGGCCTTATGGCCAGGATTGGATCTGTTCCCAGTGCCATCCAACAGTGTGTGCACCTGCTGTTCCTTCCAGACATTTGCTTGTGTTCAGAGAAACAGTGAACCAATTTTCCTTGCAGACTGATCTGGCTCTGCCAGTGCCTCTCCTGAAAAGCACTGAGGGGGCTACTGGTCACCAAGCTGCTGTTCCTGCCCATGCTCAGGCAAAGGTTCGGAGCCTTTCACTCTCCTCTGGCCAGCCTCCAGAGCAAGTGGGTCTCTGAGGCTGTGCTGAGCCTCCTGCTGGTAGGCAGAGCGAGAGGCCTGCTTTGCTTCTACAGACAGGTTTACATTTTTGTCTGTGGGCTCTGTAGGGCCTCCTTTTATAGTGCTCTTAATCCAGTGGAGTGTTTGTTGATGCATGCATTCCTTTCATTTGCTGCTTCCAAAGCTGCTGATAAAATCAGCAGTTCTTCTATCTCCATTTGACAGGGCTTGTTTGAGACTCAGATCCGGTTCTGATGGCCTTGCCTTGATGCGTCCTGGATGCATTGTATCGACCTCAGTCTGCCTGCCTTCCCCTTTACACCGCATCTCCTGTGATCCTGGTCTATGCTGAAACCTCTGTGCCACTTATCAAGTGACTCCAGCCTTTGCCGTTTCTCATAAGTCAGGCTGGGACTGGTCCTGCAGTGAAGTCACTGCTATTTTCTTCCTGACATTTCCCAGCCATTCAGAGTTGAGACAGTGTATGTAACAAATAAGCACTAAGTCCAAAGCATCCTGAAACTGGTCCAGGGAATTGGCTGTATTACACAGGCTGTATTACAGGGCTCTCTGCACCCCTGGTGCCTGTCAACTCCTTGAGTCTGTGGTATTAGAGCTTCACTGACAGCTCAGTCCAAAGCCCTGGGAAAATAAAGGCTGCCTTCTCCTCAGGCCAGGCAGGGTGTCAGGGTGGAAAAAGGGGCCACGGCACGCAATTCGCCCCCAAACTGTAGTGGGTGTTGTTAGAAGGAAGAGCCCCAGGGCGATGTGAGTGTGTCCTCAAGGAGAGGAAGCATGAAGGGATGGTTCACCTGCTGTGTGTGGATGTTCACTCCCATCAGCATAAGGTGTTTCACAACCGAATATGCCCGAGGAGGGTGTCATCCTCACAGAGGCAGACAGGGCAAAGTTATCTCTAGCAGACAAGTGTAAACAGATGTTTCTTTCTAAAAACTTTCACCGGAGCAAAGTTTTACAGGGGCAGCCGAAAACACACCCTTGACACTGCTCTACCCCGCTACCCCCCGGGCCTTTTGAATAAAAGATTGTTGGAATATTTACACAAGGTCAAATAACATTATTTTTGGAAATGACTGAATTATTTCGGTTACTTAAAAAAAAAAAAAATTCAGCCTGAGGCAGGCCCCTGGCATGGAAAATTTCATCTTGCGTGGTAAAAGCTTGGCAGAAGTCACCACCAAGGGCGAAGAGTGTCCAAAAAAAAAAAAATCAAAAGAGGAAAAGTAACGAGGAGAAAGGGAAGCGTCAAATAGCGGGGTGGCGGGCAGAGCTGCGCTCATGGGCGGGGGGCGCCGCGATATCCAAGGGGCAGATCCATGCTGGGATTGCGCTATCCTGGGGGCCGATCCATGGTGGGATCGCGCTATCCTGGGGGCCGCTCCATGCTGGGATCGGGCTATCCTGGAGGCAGATCCATGGTGGGATCGCGCTATCCTGGGGGCCGCTCCATGCTGGGATCGCGGCACGGGAAGCGNGATCCTCTGGCTCCCCTGGATTCTCTGGATTCCCGTCCCCCGGTGCCCGGGCCGCGGGGGTCCCGGCGCTGTCCCCGGCCGCGTGGCCGTGCCCGCCGCCCCCGGCCCTTTGTTCGGCCCGGCGCTCGGAGCGCTGCGCGGCCCCCCCGCCTGCCCAGCGCCCTCCTTTGTGAGAGCCCCGCGGGGATGGGGATAGGGATGGGGCGGGGGGCGGTGGGAGGTGCGGCCGCCCCTGGCCTCGCCTTTCTGCCTGCCCCGCTCGCTGACGAGTTCCTGGGCGAGGGAGAAGTGCGGGCACGGCGCTGCCCCCAAGGGTGGGGGGCTCTGGTCCCGCGGGGTGCCCGTGCTCGTGGAGGGACACGGGGAAAACTGCGGGGATCGGGCTGGTTTCCGTCCCGGGCCGGCGGCTCGGCAGGGCAGGCATGTGTTGCCTTACTTCCTGTGCTACTGAAAGATACATGTGGTTCCACGGTTGTAGTTTCCCCTCCCCTCAGATGACTCAAGGTCTGGATTTTGTTAATGAGCCTCTGAGCTCTTATTCTGATGTTCTCCTTCAGGGCCTTTTCCAAAAAGGTGTCACACAACAGCTTTCCTTCAGTGCCTGAAGAGGAGGATGTGTAGTTTGCAACACAAAGAGTGCTTGTGACAGAGAAATAACACTGAAAACACAGGAGTTTTCGTCGTCTTTCTGTTACTCTTCAAGGAGAGACTTGAGTCACATTTGATAAAATTGGCAGTCTAATGAAGTACTCGCTTCCTGTGACATCAGTATGTTCAGTGTGTTTTTCCTTTGTTAGAGCAGGAGCGTTGATAACTTAGTGGTTCAAAGGTCCATGAATTTTGCAAATGTTACAAATCTTTGTAAGTTGACTTCAGAAGTCAGTGTTTGTGCTCACCTGTGAAGCTTTTGTGGATGTGTTCCAGACCACTTCTCCACCTTGTCACTACCCCGAAAAGGCATATTCCCAATTCATGTTAGATTGTTCAAAATCAATTCTGGGTAAGAGCAGACTGCTTGATAGGTTTAATTCATGTTAAAACTACCTTGTCCATCTGTATGAGGTGTCCCTTCTGAGCTGGCAGGAGAATACTCCCATCTCGTAAAGAGATGCTAGGCTTTGTGGAGTGGCTTACAAGAACTCTAGACTTGAAGTGTGGGGTTAAAGTGGAAAATGGTAATGGTTACACTCAGGGGAATCCAAACAAAAAGAGGATCCAGATGTGAAAATCAGTGTGCCCTGAGCACATTTGTCAGACCTGGAAGGAGTCATTAGGTTCTGTTTTAACAGAAATGAATTAAGGGTTTGGGATATGGACACCAAAGCTGCTATACTATTGCATTGTCATTTTTGATGTAGATGTTTTGAACACAGGTGCTCAGTGGAGTCAGGTTGGTGTCCTTGCAAGAGCAACAACTGATCTTGGTGTTGAAGTATATTCTGGAGGTAACTCCAGCTGAGACAAAACTGAAATGGTTAGAAAAGTGAGAGGGCGGAAGGATTGATGGGAACTAGAAGAAAGGAATTTCTGTGGAAAACACATGAAGTAAATGGCTTACAGAAAAGACAGGACACGCTGATCTTTGGGCAATTACACAGTATAGCAACATTGGATTTGTTGTGGATTTTGTATGAGAGAGGTGTAATTTTAGATAGATACAAGAGCTACTTAATCCAAAATAGGAGTAGTTTTTGACACTACAGCTTGACTTAATTTTTCTAATCCTGTGTTTCTTGGCAATATAGACTTCTTTCCTACAGCAAAGCTTGCTGAAACTGCTTACACATGCATAGCTTTTTCAGAAATAAACGTCTCAGTAAGATGAAAGGGGTTTGTAGAAAGTGTGAATCAAATCTGAGAACTTCAGTGCTGTAGCTTAAAAATACAGAAGCATAATCAACATAGAACTCCCTAAAATTTCCTTTTCTTCCTTCCTCCATTGTTGTCTCTCTGTTCATATAGTATTAGGTATGTAATGAGTTAAGTTCTGGTGCCTCTTGTGTGGAGGAACACTTCTGTTAGTCACATGCTCCCCTCCCTCTCCATTTATTTAATCAAAAGTATGAAATATCCTTTAACCTTGCTTGTTTTGTATTTTAGGTCCAGACTTACAGAAGAGAATCATCAAGTGTTTAGGACTTTGGTATTTTGAGGAACCTGCTTGGTGGCAATGTGTACATTAAAGTTGGAAGTGGGAGGTGAAGCAAATACCTGGTAGTTATTACAACCAGCGAGCAACTGATGATCAGAACATATGGGATGACTAGAGAACACAACAGCAAAAGGGCAGGGAACTACATAAATCCATGGCGCTCTCATATCTTACCTACTTTAAGCTGTTCTCTCCCCAATACATTATTATTGGAAAACCTTCACTAAAGGACAATAAAATCTGAATTAGTTCAAAGATGAGAATGGATTGAATGGTCTATGATTTGTCAACCTAGTAGAGAAGATGGGACAATAGTTCAGTAAGGCTCTATAAAACTCCTTTGGAGAGAGAGAGTAGGTGACCATAGAGGAGGAGGCACACAGTCAAATCAGAGTTAGGTGCTTAGTCCAGAACAAACAAAAGAAGGTGATTCTTCGCTCAGTGTAGTGATTCACAGGTATACTTGTTATAGAATGTATACACAGAAAGTTTTTGTACACTTAAGGGAAGGTTGGGCAAGCACTGGAAGACAGATGTGTTGAGGTTTGTAAATAGATGAGCAACAGCCTCAGGAAGTCTGGAGGTTGTGAGAGTGTAAGGAGGAGTTGTTGTATGCTTGTCTTGTTTTTCCTCTTCCCTCAGCAGCTACTTATGGTAATTCCTGTTGAGTTTGTTTAAATAGAAGTGGAACATGGTAGTTTGTTTTTTATGCAGTGGTGAGGTTGACAGTTACAGTGCTTGATACTGCATACCAGTGGTCTCAGTTCTAGTGTTTAGCTTCTGTCATTGTGCTGTTTATTACCATGTAGTTTGGTGGGCTTCCTTGCAACAGCTGTAAGTAGCATTTAAAGGAAAGTATATTGCAGTTCTGTCCCTAGGTGTTTTGCAGGTTATATTTTTCAAAATACTTTGTTATCTTAAAAAAAAAAAAATAGATGGAAACTTTTTTCCCTTTGGTATTTGATACTATTTCATGTATATCAAAATGTTCACGTGGCTGTAGACCATGCAGTATAGCCAAGTAAGGGGCTTGTGTTTTCTTCTTTTTCAATGAAACACATCTATTTTTATCACTAATTCTACTGTGGATGATGATAGAACTGAAAGGGCCTCTGTTGGAGAAGGGCAGATTTCCAGACTTCTCCTTCTGGCTTTTGTAATCAAAGCAGTAAAGTACTGTGGTCTGCCATATCTCACTGAAGAGGGCATTAGTGTCCCTGTGCTTTTTCTGAAGTGGCTCTGTGGTTGGCTTCTGCTTTGTGTTTTTTAACAGCAGTGCATGCACATTATCAGGTGGGTTACAGGCACTCTTCTCTGCTGCCTTCTTATTTGACATGGGGCTTTTGTGATATTAAGTCAGATGAGAGGTCTCTGAAGAGTGTCATGCTGGTGCACATGCATTTTTTTCATATTAACATAGTAAGCTCTAACTGGTGTTGTCCCTTTATGGCTGGATAAGGGCAGCTGAGGGTATGTTTGTACTGCATAATTGAGGACTGTGCAGGAAACTCTCCTCCCCCACAAGTTTGTGGCATCTGGCTGAACACATGCTCTGCACAAGTTAAAGCAATACAGTTACAATTGTGTGGCAGTGCCCTAGCTCAATATCCCTGATCAGAGAGAGTGGTACTAGCTTGACAGCCTTGCAGACTTGAATCTCTGACTTTGAGAGACAAGCTGCTTTTCTGTGTTTTGCTGCTTGGGTATGGTGTGTACCTCGTACAACTTGCTCTGTGTAGTGGACTTCTGGATTAGAGTATTGTAAGCTGCTAAGTGCATGTCTGGCAACCTCTTTGAGTTCTTGAGAAGTTACCATGGCTGTTAAAAACTTGGTGTGTTATCTGAGAACTTTCATTAAGCTTCATTGTAGTAGTTCTACTGGCAGTCCAAAATAAGCTGTAGGGTGTACCAAGTTGAGGAGTTGTTGCTTTATATCCATGTGATTGATCTGCTTCTGCTGGTGATTTTTGACATGTCACCACAATTGTTTGCCTTTGAATATTGATGTCCCTTACATAGAGATATCTGTTGCACATGACTTTTAGTGGCCCTGAAGTAGTAGTAGTACTTACTAAATAGAACTGCTCTATAACTGGTGATTGATAAAAGACAGAGTGTAACTTTGAATATACTTCAACTTAGCTAGAGAGGGTCTCCAATAATCCTGTTGTGCTTTTGGTATAGCACATTCTGGAATGGTAAAGTTTAGGGACATTTCAAATTTTTTGCTAAAATGAAGGTAGCTGTCCAGCTATTATTTTGAAATAGTGGTATTAATAGTGAAGCTCAAATGGGGTTTTTTGTAAATAAGCAGATGGAGACGAGCACCATGTACCACTTACCCCCACAGATGAATGTCTGAGTGCAGAAACAAGACTTTAGATTCTTCTGCAGATAATCTTAACAATGTTCTTAAATAGGTATTTCTAAATTTACATTTGCACAGTTACCAGTAGGTGAAAATACCACAACATTATTTTTAACAAAGCACAGCATTTGTGTTTAGATGTCAGTCCTGAAGTTTTAGAAGCTCCATTTTGTATTATTGAGACTAAACATTAATTATGCAAACATCTCAAGTCTACCTTGCCAGCATATCTCAACAGCTATTAGAAGGGATTATTTGTCTAAGAGTCTTGTGTTAGTTTGTGCTTGTTACCCTCAGAGTTCCTTGTTTCATTGGGAATTAAATTTGCTGCAGTAGAGAGAGCATCGTAACAAAGAAAATATGTCTTTTAACCAGTAGATGGAGCCATTTTAGTTACATTATCAGTGTGCCTATTTGCCTACGTTTAGAAAACTTTGTTTCTCAAAGTCTTTTCAGTCATTTTGTCTTTAGAGTATGGCTTATAGTGTTTTTATCTTTTCTTTACTGACAGAGAAAACTAAGCGTTTTATTCTTCCAGTAACAGTGCCAGGCTTATACAGCAGGAAAGCTGTTCCATTTTTGTTAATGTGGAGAAAAAAAAAAATGAATGCTTGCTCTTTATGGGAATTACAGTAATCTCTGTAAATTGTCCAGTGTCACATGAGTAGAGCTCTGTAGCCTTTGTACACCTTGTGTTGCCTGAAATAACTTTTTGGGATATTGATCTGTAGTGGTGCATATCTGACAGTCTGGAGGCTCTTGCAACTTCTGCCCAGGAAAGGCTGTTAGCTCAAATGAAGGTTATGTTTTTCCTGCTCCAGTGCCTTAAACTAAATTGACTCAAAGCTATGTAATGAAATGGTTGTCCTATTTGGGTATACTGGCACCAGTTGCCTTATTTCAGCAATGCTAGAGTGCTTCATAACCTTGGAATACCCCTTGCTGATTAATACTAGCAAGTCCCATTTTAGCAGAAGAATTCAGTGCTGTGCTCATTGTATCATCCTGTATGCTCCTTCAGCATCCACTTTTCTAAAAGGAATATGTATGTTTTTCTTGGAGTTGGACTCTTTGCTCCTGCTTTTATCCTTAGTAGTGTACTTACTAGACCTTTCCTTTCCCCCAGTCTTTTGTCTTCTGCCCTGAAGATTATATTTGATTAACACAGTGTTAACTTGTAGAATAGGACCTTATTCAAATCTTCATTTGAACTCTCTCAGTATATGGTATTCTGTGAAGTATAGGTGTGTCGTCTTCTTTCCCAGAATCCTACTGTGAGTGATTTTGAGGTTTCTTGTGACTCAGGTTTGCTTTTTTTTTTTTTGTTTGTTTGTTTTTGTTTTTGTTTTTTTCTGGTAGGGTGTGGGTGTATTTTTCTTTTTTCTTTTTTTTTTTTTCTTAAACTTATTCAAACTAATTGGAAGTTTTAAATTTTCTGCAATTGATATGGATTGAATACCGATATTTTTCATAAAATGTAGTTTTGCTGAAAGACTTCTAGACTTAACCCTCTTGGCCGGATGACTAAGGTAGTATCCTGGAATACCAGAATATTTTTAAACTCGAAAACAGACTTGAAGGTTTTTTTAAACTTAAGTAGATGTTTCCTGATTGGGCACCTGTTGTCAGACTATTGCTCCAGTTTAACAGAATGTCTGGAGCCTGCCTCCAAACAAACTGGAGCTTCCTGTGAATGAGGCATGTGGGCGGAAGCTGCTGAAAGGAAGTGGGAATTACAGAGAAGCATCCCCTGTATGTTGGAGCTCTGCTGTTTGACCTCCTCTGCCCTCTGCTACTGTTCCTTCAACAGTACAGCTGTACCCCTGATGGTCTGTTAGCTGAGGTCTGCTTTCAGGTGGGGTGAACTGAGGACTCACATGAAAACTTGACTGGGTTTTTTTCAGTTTTTATGGTTTTACTATGGGTATGTGTGTGTAATAAAGAGTGTGTATATGGAAAGAATGTCTTGAAAAACTACACTTCCCTACAGTGTAAAGTGAAGATTTATTTTTTGCCTTGCTCATTGTTGCACTAGGCTGATTCCTCTGCATTTTCCATGACTAATATCCACTAAATATATGCTGGCTGTGTCTTGACTGGGATCTATTTTGGGATGAAGAAAAAGGCAGCTACGTTATTGTGAGTACCTAGGTTGTGGCAAGGGTAATGATATTAGTGATTACCTGCTAGAAAAAAGTTAAGAATTTACTTCAACAAAAAATGCCACTTCTGAACATCATGACTCTTTCATTAGCCATTTCTAATCAGAAGACTAGAAAATCAGCAGTCAAACTGCCTTGTGTGTATATCTTTGTTATCAAAGAACAGAAGGAGGTTAAAACCAACCTGTGTTCATAGATAGGTTATAGAATCTCATTTGTTGTCCATTTTTCGACTGTGATTGCTTCTCAGTGCAAAAATTGTTTTGCCATGTCAAGAGATTCAGGCTGCTGTGTTCTGGATCTCAAAAATCCTGCTAAAGTGGAAGCATGTGTGATTGTTTTCTTTTAGACAGGGTTATGAGTAAGCTAATACAGCTACTAAATCATGTTTATTGCTAACTGATCAGACTTCAAGTTGGCATTTAGAAACTGTGATTCTTCAGACTTTCTCTTATTTTAAGTAAAGGATGTCTGATATATATAACACCTTGTTGTACAAAGATCTCTTTTCTCTTTCTGCTGTATAACTTCACTTCTGGAGGAAAAAATCAAAATGTGTATTCTCCTCTTTACACTGCCCTTCACATCCATTGTTAGTTTCAAGCTCAGCAGAGCTATGGCTTATCTAACTCCACCCCTGCATGGTTAGATAATGTCTGTATATTCCTCCCACACATACTTCCACCTTTCATGTACTCTGTTTTGCATTTGAGCTCAGCCACAGCTTCCCTTTTCTTTCACACTGGTCCATTGTCAGGCCTGCTTGAATTCCTGCATGTAGGAATGGTTCCTCTTGTGCTTTGAGGTTGATCGTGAAGATCAGCCACTACTCACAGGCTTTCCTTTTGCCCTCCGTGGTGGTCCAGGAGATCCCACTAAGCAGACCTCTGAACAAGCTGAAATCTGCTCTCCTGAAGTGTCGTGTTGTACCTGTATGTACTGGATCTTGCACTGTATGCTGTACTATTTGTCTTTCTCGTTTCTCTGAAGACCTTTAACTCCACAATTTTCATGGTTGCTGTGGTCAAGGCTGCTCTTGGCTTCGACATTTCTGTCTGTTTCTTCCCTGTTTGTGAGCAGCAGGTCCAGCAGGGCATATTCACTAGTTGGTTCATTGATGACTCGCACCAATAAATAATTTTCAACAAACTCAAGAAAATTCCTGGAGTGCTTGTGTTTGGCTGCAGTCTAGCAGCAGATACTAGTGGTTTTAGGCCCAGGCTCTGGAATTGTGAAGCTTCCTTCAGCTTTCAAATGAAGTCTTTTTCTACTGCCACTTCTGGATCAGGGGGTCTGTAGCAGGCATCTAGTACAAAGTCACCTGTGTTGGACTGTTCTCTGATCCTTTCCTGTAAGGTCTTGAATGCCTTGTTACTCATCCCAAGGAGAGCAGTGTATGCTGCAGACAGCCCTTTGTGTGGATTGAAGCCCGTGCTCCTTACCTTTCCAGGCTAGGAGTTTTTAAAGGGCCTCTGTCCATCCACGGCAGCACTCCAACCATGTGAGCTGTCCCACCATCACTCTTAATTCCAGTGAGGTTTGAGCTCTGCAGTGGTGCATGAACTTAAGTCGTCCTGCTGTTTCCTCCCATGCTGTGTACAAATAGTGGAGACGGGCCAGAAGACCGGCTGCTTCCACAGGGGAAGCATGAAAACCTTCTGTCTTGTGTTCCCCATGTTCATTCTCTCCTGCAAGTCTTTCACCTGCCTGCTCAGCACCTCAGGGTTATCACACCATCATCAGCTGAGAAGGACACTGCGATCAGCAGCCCCGGGGAGGAGCAGCAGGTGCTCCCTGCAGGCCATCACCTGCACGGTGACATCCTCCCTGTGCTCCCTGCAGGCCACCACCTGCACGGTGACATCCTCCCTGCATGGTTCCTGAAGTTGGGATCTCTGATACCCAAGGGACAGCTGCTTTGGCAGTTGTTGGAGGCTTCACCTCCAACATATAACATGTAACGTGTTGAACATGTTTCAGGGCCCTTTGTAGTTCTGTGAAGAGCTGTGACATCTGTTAGCTGCCTCTGTTGGCTGAGCCCTGGCAGACAGATGTGCTGCGCCCAGGTTTGTGTTGTGAAACAATTAAACTTTGCCATCTAGTTCTGTTCACAAAACAGATTTAAAATACGTGTTTATGTGAATGTTTTGTTCCACTACCAGTTTGTTTCTGATAGGTGTATCATGTCAATATGGTTTTAACAACTTCAGTATTGTAAGCTTGCCTGTAATGACTGCTATTTCTTCAAAACAGCTGTTCTTTAACAATAATCATGAAAGTCTTTAGGTGGGTGATGTTGTGTTGGCTGATGTTGCATAACTGCTTGGCTTCTCAGCTTGAAGGGACCAAATATGACAGATTTTCATGTTCATGTTTTGCCAGGTCATGTGCCTGTAGTAATATACGTCTCTTTCCCTTACCTTGAAATACTTAACGACATTTAATAAATACCTCATTATGTAGATGAGAGGCAGTTCTGCCATTTTGGAGATGCTTCAGTTGAAAAGCCTAAATTCTCTTATCTTTCTCCCTGTGATATCTATAAACATAATTTGTTGTCGGTGGAAACACTGCAGCTTCAGTCTGTGTTCCAGGAATTACTTTCTTCATCTGTGTCTCCTTTGTAGAGAGCTTTTAACTGAATAGTGCTACTCATGCTTAGCAGGGCTAGACAAAATTAGAGGAGCATCTTTTCTGGTTGCTTCCCAGAAAGAACACTTAAAAGAAGGTATGCTGTGGGTTCTGTGACTAACTTGTGAAGTCAGAGGACTGATTACAAGCTCTTTAATTAGATTTCTAAACAATAAGGTAGGATTATTTAGACTACTGTCAGATTTATTGCTTTGTTTCTATTTTTAAAAGAAAACCTATTGGAAAGATTGTATTTAAACTTACTGCTTGTTTTAGGCTACTGATTTTGGGATTTTTTTTTCCTTTGGCTTGTATAACATTACTGTGAGGATTTACTATTATGTAAGAACATGCATTTCTTTAACATGTCAGACATATTTCCAGACAGACTTTGTGTACGAAAAAGGAAATGAGAAACTTCTTAGTGACTGGCCACAATTGGTGTTACTGTTAGTGGTAAATTCGTCGTTTTGTTTGTCAAATAACTACACCCTACCAGCCATGAATTTTAAAACTGTTTATATAAAAACAAATAGATAGCATCTGATGATTGTTATGACTCATTTAAGGAAGTGATAAAACCCAAGGGTAGCAAAGATCCTTTCCTTTCTCAGCTTGATTTTTTTTGTATTAGCATTGCTGTGCTTTTGTGCCATTGAGAGATATCAAAAAGGAAATTAAGAAGGCAGATACTCTTGTAATTAATATTTGGTTGAATTGCAGATGGTTAGATAATGATCAGATGGAGAGGCATGTTTCCGCTTATACATTAAGTTTACCAGTTATTGGACAGTTTTAGTTTTAGATTGTAAATACAAGCAATTTAATTAAAGCTGTTTTAACTGATTTTTGTGGAAATTCTTGCATTTTAAAAACTGCTGATATATGTCAATCAAAACAGGAAGAACAACAATTTGTTTTCTTCTTGACATCAGTGTTGCCCTCCATCACCTGTCTTAACTGCTGTTGCTATACAAAATACTTGCCATTTATTTACATTTTTTTAAGAACATAACCAGAGGATTTTTCCAGCATATTGTGTAATGTATTTTGCTACCTCAATTTTGATTGCTTTTACTGAAATATGTAACTGTACCTGATCTTGTGTTGTAAGGATAAATATTGTTGGGCCTTCTTTTATACACAGATGCTCTAGGTAGAGCTTCAGCTGAGGAAGATCACTTTATTGAGCAGTTAAGAGTATTTTTCCTTAAAGTCAATGGAATGAACATTTATTTTAAAATTCAGTAAAATTATAGACTTGCCTCTAGAACAGGGCACCCTAAAAAAAAATTGACAATCTGATCACCAAGAAAGAGATTAGATTACAAAGGGGGTATGATGCTGGCTTGATTTCTTTTTTATTTTTTAATGGAACACCTGTTCACCAAATGATTTTGTTTGACTTGTTATTTGTCAGAGAATTTTGTTTGACGTGATTAAATGCACACAGATTGCCCTCCATTTACAGACACAAATGCCAATTGTTTATGACTTTTGTGTAGTGCAACTGTGCTTGGTAGGTAGCCTGTTGGCTCATAGTTCAGGAAAAATGTGGCCATATTCTATTGAGTGAAGCCAAGTAGTGTTAGTCTGAGGCTTTAATTCTTGAGCAAGAGTAAGTTGCCTTTGCTATGAAGACATAAATGAAGGGCAAAATATAAATAGGGAACTGAGGAAATTTGATATGCTCAAGGTCAAAGAATATACCTACTGCTTGTACTCTGTGCTTTGCATCGTCAGAATCTTTTGAAAAGCCAGGCGAACAAGAAAGTTCAGTGTGCTTTTCTTGCTGGCGATGGGACTGACTTACTGCAACTCATTTGGTATATGGGATTTTAGCTAAACCCAATACAGCAAATAACTTGGAATACACTGCTTTGTTTAATAAGATAATGGATTTCTCTCTGTGGTTTGTTTTATGACTGGATATTCACAGTGTTTACATTTATGGTAGCCCAGGGTGGGTAATGATTATAAACTTCCAGATCCTGAAGGCAATGTAAAGGTGAGCATTTGCATTTTAAAACAGGAGTTCTCAAACCAGGTCAGTTTTCCCAGATCATATTCCATATGCTGCTGGAGGGATGTGAACTTGCTAGTCCACATATGTCAACTCTATAGCTGTGCTTCTTTGGGGGAAGGGTGCAGGAGTAGGTCTCACTTTGAAAACTATGTTGGGGGTTATTGCATTCACAAATAATTAACTTCAGCTTTTTGACAAAAGACATATTTTGTCTTTGGCTATTCTTGGAAGAAATGTGGACTGCTTGTTGACCACTGTTTAGATAATGAATTTTCAAACAGCTGAGGCTGTAGTTTTGTCTGTTGCCCTAAGATGTTGCTGCAGAATACTCTGAGTTGAAATTACCGCTGATGGATATTTTGAGTAAAGTCACGCGTGTCCACTTGCAGGTGCTGGGGGAGGTTGTAGCCAGAAGGTGAACTTGGTGGCAATGAAGGCACCAGGGAAATGTGTATCTTTCTTCAGAAATAGCTTCTAGAGAGTGGTGGCAGTATCTCCAGAAAAACAGAGGTTTAAGTCTGCAGGAGCTGGTGAGAGACACGGAGGCAGCACAGGTGTCAGCTGCTGTGAAAGCTGTTGAGAGCCCAAGGGGATTGTGGCTGGGGAGCTGAGTACTTGCAGAAGGGACAGAAAGGGTATCTGTGTTTGTGTATGCGTGCTTGTTTCTGGGAAAAAAAAGAATGTGTACAACATGCTTGCATTTCTACTGAAGAGGAAAGAATACAAAACTCCAAGGTGGTGTATTGGGTTATGTGTTGTGGCCTGCATTAGTGCTATTTCTTGTCAATCTCAGAGGATCAGTTGTAAGTATGGCTGTAAATAGTTTTGTGTATTATGGCCACTTCATGATATAAAGACCCTGTTTCTTGCTTTAGTTGTCTCATGGTGTAAAACAGGCTCTTGGGTGAAGACAGAAAGGAAATTCCCTTCTCCTATCTTGAGGGTTGCTTAGAAAACCACCCAAATGCCATGAATGGGTACAATATGCTGTGCAATTTAATGAGAACTGAACAACGGCTCTTTATTGGTGAACAGATTGTGCATATTTAAGATGTACTACATTTAAATGGAAGAAGTTACGTATTGTTACAGAAAAGAATGGAAGTGACCTTAGTTTGCAGAAGTCGTCTCCTGTAGAGCTTTATCTCAAAATACTTTTGTCTTGTACAGATCTAATATTTCATTAACAGATCCTCAGTAAACATATTTTAAGCCTAGTAGTATTCCTGTAGTGAAGTATAAGACAGAGAAGAGGAGAACAGCCTGGGAGCTGCTTTCAACCTCTTCTCGCTTACATAGGAATCATTAAAATAAGATAATGATCAAGAAAGTGGCTTATTGTAAGGAGTGATACGGGGTGGAGAAAAGCTGGGTGGTGTCCTGTAGGCTCTGTGGTCAAGGTAGTTCTCAAACATTCCATGGAAAATTTAGGTGTAACAGCAAGCAACAGAGAGGAGCTTGAGGCATCTTGACAAGGCTGTAGTTCTCCCTTTCTGCTTTTATTTTGGTTTACTATTTGGTATCCTGTGCTTTCCTTTGTTCGAAGGAGGTTTGCCTGATATCTATCCCTAACCTGATCTGTTTATGATTGGTCAAAGGTTGGACTATATAATCTCAGAGGCCTTTTCCAATTTAAATGGTTCTGTGTTGACAGATGGCCTCAAAGGTACTGGATTGTCACCAAATACCCTGTTTTTTGTGAGCAATGAGTCTATATTTCTGTGGTGTGGAAGGATTCCCATGGGATGTCTCCTACAAAAAGTGTTTTGTGACTCTGGAAAATTGGTGTGTTTTCTCCACATACCTGCCAGACTGACAGTTACTTACACTGCAGCATTGAGAGAAGTTTCTCTTGGTAGACAAGTACTCCTCTGTTAAAGTGAGAAAGGCAATTGCAGCTCAGCAGTATTTCTGTTTCATATATTGCTTCATGTATAACTAAAGACTGACATGACCTCTCCTCATGTTACTGCAGTACTATCAACTTTGGCATGAGTTGCTAAGCTCTAAGTCAAGTGTGTTTCTTACTGCTTTTGATGACTGTAATTTTAGAGCATGGTTTCCTTTTAATAACTGGACAGAGACCCACAGCAGCTTTCCAGTGTATTAATTCTAGGCAGATAGTAATAAAAGCTGAAATGTGAATTGTGTCCTGGATGTGACTATTCTTTTGAAGTTTGGTTCTCCCAGCCTTGTGCTGTTCATATATTACTGGAGAAAGTGCTTCTAAACTCCTGAAGTTCTAAGAAAGCAGCTGAGGGCTAAGCAAGGTTTCTGGTTTTAAATACTTACTGGTGACTGTTTTTCTGTGTTTCTCTGTTAATGTAGTAGAGGCCTGCTCATGATGTGTATGTAAAGAGATGGTCCCTGATTGTCAAGGCAGTGTAGTGTGGGTAAGTTACATTCATGGCTACTTAGTATTGCCCTTTTGTGCATGGCTCCTTCGGTGGCTTCCTAATTTACAGTGGTTAGAATGTTGTGGCCTTATTGCTATTTGTTCATAAAATCTTGGTGAAGAGGATTGTGTTTGAAAAATTGTATTTTGGTTGATGCTTCAGAATTAACAGAAAATGTTAAGAATGTTCCACTTCAGTAGTGTAAGCACTGATACATCACCATTATTATAATAGAAATCATAGAATTATTTAGGTAGGAAAAGACCTTTAAGATCTTCAAGTCTAACTGTAAATGTGCATTTATTAATATGCATTAACAGTTGTTTTGATAACATTAGTAAAGAAGACTTTAATCAAGTTAGTTTGCAACACCTGGAAAATATATGAATGGTTATTTGAAAGAATATGGGGGGTTTGGGGAAAGCTTAGTTACAGAATGTGATACAGCTTTAAAGTGTCAGTAAGTACACAGAGCTATTAGAATAACAAAATTACTATTTAAAGAAAAAATGGGTGAATTTCAGGAAACCCATAGTGAACTGTCTCTTCCATCACCCTCTCCATCCTCCTTCTTATAAAGTGTTAGGCTGTGAATGTTACTAATGACAGCTTTCAGACTATATGCCTATCTTTGTCTCTTAATGCTTCTTAGTTCTTCTAGAGTGTTCAGAAATGTGGGGTTATCTGGCATATTCAAATTAAGACTCAGGGAAGAAGTGAAGCCTGCTGACACAGTGGTTCCAAAAGTCTGAATTGTGGTATAGTTCCTCTGTTCTGCAGTGTGTTTGGGATGATACTATTTAGGAGAAGACATGTTTATAAATGTGTGTAAATTGCTCATAACATTATATTACCTGTTAGCAAAATCCAGTTACTTATGGAATGAGTCAAACATAGAAACAGGCCTCAAATACATATAATAAACTTTTCTTCAGACTGATATGTTTTTCTTAATTTCCTAAACAGTAAGTGTCAATAAGCATTGCAGCCTTTTAAACTGCTTTTTGTTTAATGTACTTCTCTTGGTATTTAAGTATGAAGCTTGATAATTTTCTTCAACAGAGAAGACTGGAAGCACTCTAAGAATAGAGAGTGATGTATGCTGTCTGTACTACTGTACAATAGCTTTGTTTCTGAGGCTGTCAGAACACCTATTTTTTTTACCCCCAATTGCATAGTCTGTATGACAACACTCCAAATGTTTAAGCATTGCGATCACAGTTGTCTGAATAAAATTCTCTTCCCTTGTATATCTAAATCACTGGTCCATGAGTGAAAATTTGGGGTTAATGGCAGGATCAGCATGTGCAAGAGACTTTTGAAGTGGACTGCTTTCAGGTTCCCCCTAGTGTCCTATTATGGATGTTGTAATTCTAAACCAAGCTGTAGTTCAGTTTTTCTTTAATGGGAGAACTTTCTTTTGGCACAGTTGTTCTGTCCCAATGAGAAAAGGACATCTTAAACTTTCTTTGAGTTCCTGTCAATGTAGAGGGACCTCAGACAGCATAAATAGCTTTTAGTAGACAGTTGACCTGGTTATAAATATTTTAAAATAGCCGTTTGTCTCATTATGCTTGAATGATTTTGCTTTATATGCCTTTTTAAAAAAACTAATGCTTTAGCTACTGTTGATTTTGATAATTAACAATGGAAACTGACTCAGTTTTTGAGGAAGTCTGTAAAAGGTTGTTAAAATCAGATATGAAGTTATTGCTTCTATAGAAATGAATAAATCTCTGACAGAAGCTCTGAAGTTGGTGTTAAGATAAGCAAAAGCTATGATGTTGTGCTGCCCCAAACATCAAAGTGTATTCAAATGGTAATAAAAAGATACTGCTTTCTACCAAAGCTGAATGCCCTACTGTCATGCAATCTCATTTGATCAAGGTTAGAGTGCAGTAGAAGCCAGTTTGGCTCTGTTTGTTTTGTATGTAGGAGATTTTTGTGACATGCTGTTAGTGCCACTTTTCCAGCTTAGTTTGCAGGCGTTTGACTTGCTTCTGTAGAGTCAGTCCTGTGAAGAAATGTGAGAATAAAACCACATAATTTGGTGGATAGGTTGCTTTCTTTGTGTGTGCCCAGACTCAGGTGAAGTAACAATGCATATATATATGCTTATAATATGCATATGATTTAGGCAAATGTACAACTTTATCATTAGAAATATGGGTACTTCCCTAGAGGACAAGTATATTCAAATTTTTCCTATTTAAATATTTCTTTACATGTTACTTTTGTCAGGAGGTGAGAAAGTTTCAGTATTGCCACTCTTAACTGTTGTTTCTCATGTATCTTGTGTTTATTTTTTCAAGCTCTCTTCTATATCAGTTTGAGGTGGAACACAGTCTTTTGGAATCCTGGAATGATGAAAGCTTGGTTTGATTGCTAAAAGCCTTCAAGTAAAAATGTTCTTCATTCCCAGAAAAACCCAGCTGAATATCTAAAGTTGTATTAATGAATATGTAATTAAGAAACCTGATTGCAGAAATGTATTCGATATCATAAGATATCCCCAGGACTGTAAGCTGCATTGTTCCTATTTCATATGTCACAGTAAAAGCAAGTACTAGATTCTGTGTCAATGGCTTCTTTACAGATTTGATAGTATCAGAAAGAAATACATATTCTGGAGATCTAGTTTCTAAATAGTTAGAAACCTAATGCCTTTTTATTTTTGCTTTTTTTCCTTATTTCATATTTGTAGAAAATTCATTTGGTTGCCAGATACAGATGTCATTGTCTAGATCAACTCTTGCATTTTTTTTCAGCGTTTAAAAATCTCCTGCTAGCTGTAAAATCCAGAATGGCAAATATTAAGATACAGTTCTTACAGCCACTTGGTTCATAGTTCTGGAAGGTCTTTTGCTTAGGTTTCCAAACTGGATGATGCATTTTATGTATTTGTCTTAGTGTTTGGTTTACTGTGTATTTGACTTGGTATTTTATTTTTCTGTCTGTTAATAGGATCAGTTGTGTTTGGAAGGACATTTTAAAGATGTTGACTCTCTTTGCAAGTTCAGGCAGAGAGCGGAGGGGACTTGATGTCTAGGGCCATGACTTTTATTTATTTGATGCCAGCTTTAGAATTCCTGGGGCTGGTCAGAATTGCTGTTGTTGCATGTCGAGGAGCTTGGCTGGTATAAGTTTACTCTGCAAGTTCATATTTGCTTTACAAGAAATTCATGGCAGTAGAATTTTTATGGATAGACTTTATACAAGGTTATGTAATTGTCTCTCTTCCAGAAGTCAATGTGAAAGCCAAAAACCTAAGTTCTTTGTTGTTCATGCTCCAATTTTGCTTAAAATCAGTCTTTCCTTTAATCTGTATTTGTGCTACTGGGTGACAGTGTACGGATTAAGGTGTATGGAAATGTGGCCTCTGGCTTTATTAGGAAGGCAGATAACTTCTGTTTCTTATTTTAAAGTAATTAAAAAAGCATTTGCAGAGAGCACTCGTTTTAGTAGTTCTTGGCTGGTTAGAACTCCCATGCAAATGGTGTTAGTGTTCTCTAAAGGAAAGGATTCTAAGTGTTAAACAAAGCAAGAGCATCTAATTTGCTGTCATGTGTTGGATGTGGTCAACTTTTCTTACTTAGTAGCCCCTCAAGTCGTATATTTACAACTGGAGTCCTACAGCATTATTTTTTTCTCTTTACAAGAAAAACACATGGGTCCTAAAAGTACTGTATTTGTAGACTGTTCTCTACATGGTTATTCACAAAATGAAAAAATAATAAAATAATACAATATGTAGTACAAAATAATAAAATTCTACAAAGTGTTGTCCTTGAGACAAAGGATGAAGTAGCTACAAAAGAGGGAGGTTTTCTTTTTTTGGCTAACTTTTACATCTCTGTCTCAGTTTCCCTTTGCAGGTTGTGAACTGAACTTTCCTGTAAAATTAGTACCATGTAGGATGGCATGCATGAATCAGTTGTGTCAGAATCAACACCTGACTTTTAAAATTACTTCTCCCAGAACCTCCCACTGAGACATAGTAAAACAGTACACTTCTTAGTATCTCAGAAAATCAACTACTTGCTTTCTGTAAACAGAAACTAAAGGAGCTCAGCTGTGTAGCTTTACATGATAATAGACAAGGCAAGTAAGAAAGAGAAGTGGATCCCTTGTTAAATGTCCCTTTAGTGACCCTTCTGAAGGACCTTAGATTGGCTCTAGGAGTTTCAAGTTCTGACAGGTTTTTCTTTTTGTCTAGCAATGTCTTCCTTTATAAAAGTTATCTCAGATTTTTCAGACTTTAAAAATATTCTGTTGTACTTTAACATTGCAAGAGGAAAATGGAAGAGATTTTGGCAAGAAAGTACATATCTTAAGATATGGCTTCATGGTAAGGATGAGCTGGACTAACTAGATCCTGATCTCTCAAGGAGAGGTGTCATTCCCACTTTGTCTTGTCTTTCTTTCCCATAAGCTGATTTCAACTTGCAAAGCTGACAAAAAACCCAAACAAAAATGTCAAACACCCAACAAACCAAAACAAAATTGACACTGTTCATTTCTGAAATGAATATTAACTAAAACACATGTTTGCTCTGTAATCAGAATTATCAAATCATGGAATGGTTTGGGTTGGAAGGCACCATCATCTGGTTCCAACCCCCATGGCCTGGACAGGGACGCCTTCAACTAGCCCAGGTTGCCCGGATCCCCATCCAACCTGGCCTTGAACACCTCAGGGATGGGGCATCTGCAGCATCCCTGGGCGACTTGTTCCACCGCCTCACCACCCTCACAGTAAACAATTTTTCCTAATACCTAATCTAAACCTACTTGCTTTCAGTTTGAAGCCATTCCCCTTGTCCTGTCACTACATGCTCTTGTAAATACTCTCTCTTTCTTGTAGGCTCCCTTCAGGCACTGGAAGGCCGCACTTAGGTCACCCCGAAGCCTTGCCCTCGTCAGGCTGAACCGACATAGTTCTCTCAGCCTTTTCTTGTAGCAGAGGTGCTCCATCCCTCTAATCATCTTGGTGGCCCTCTGCTGGACCTGCTCCAACAGGTCCATGTCCTTCCTGTGCTGGAGTCCCAGAGCGGGCTGCAGCACTCCAGGTGAGGTCTCAAAAGAGCAGAGTAGAGGGAGAGAATCAGTTCCCTAAAAGTACCAACTGCATTGGCCGGGAATCGAACCCGGGCCTCCCGCGTGGCAGGCGAGAATTCTACCACTGAACCACCAATGCTGGTGATTTTGTTTTTATTATTTTTCCTCATTTTACACATTGCCTTTATTAAAAAAAAAACCTGAAAATGTTTATGCCGCAGACACAGAGGCACCAGCAATTTCTTTGATCTTCTCTGTTCTTTACTGAAGAGCTTTGCTTTCACAGTTACAGGTTGCTTGGGCAGCTTCCCCTTGTCCTGGACTTTGTAGTACTGTGAGTGTGTAACATCAATGTCTGGGGCCAGTCCAGCCTTGTTTTTTATGTAATAGAGCTTTTTCTGGCTCTGGTCTAGTTGAAGGCATCCCTGTCTGTAGCAGGGGGTTAGAAGTAGATGTTCTTCAAGGTCCTCTTTCAACCCAAAGCATTCTATGATTCAAAATATTTGTACAAGTGATTGTAAAGCATTTAAACATACGGTAAGTGATGAGGAATATGTTGTAGTTGTAAAGAGGGCAGCTTTGAATTTAGAAAGTCGTCCTCATCCTTCTGTGTGTGTGTGTGCCCACACCACATGCCACCCCCTTCCCAAAAAAGAAAACCGAAGCATAAAAGCCCAACCCTTAAAAACCCCAACAAATCAAATCACCCACCACCCCCTAGCCTAGCTCAGTGCTCATGTATGACTTCATGCTCATATATGTTGGAGAGAAAACTTGGTGGGGTTCTCTTTGAACATGATCAGTTTCTTCCATCTCTCTACTGAGGGATGTTTTTGAATCTGGGAATAAGTGCTCAAAAACTTTGGACACATCTTTTGTTTTTCTGCTTTATCAGTGTATGCAGATCAGGGCTGCAGCGTGATCAATGAAGTAGCACATAGTACATCATAGCATAGTAATCTTGCTATTAATGAGGGTTCAGCTTATAAATGTCAGTGGTGTCCTCTCTGGAGAGGAAGTACTGGAAGTACTCAGCTGTCCAAATGATGTGTAATTGTGTAATGTCAAGAGGCCTTGAACTAGTAATCTGCCTTGTGATCGCTCTCAGCATCCCGGTGGCTTCTGTCAGATCTCCCTCCCTGTGCTGCAAAGCCCGAGAGTCCACTACTGGGGCAATACACCAGAGAATATCTGCATGGAATAGATCTGTCTCTTTTATTTCCTCATTCTATTTTTTGACACACCCAGTTCCATGAGTACGTGCCGGTATAAACTGAGGCAAGCTGAAGCATGCTGAGCAGATGTACCCCTTGGGAACTCGCTGTTATGGAGAAGTTTTACTCTGAAAAATACTTGTAAGCAGTCACATATTTGGGTTTTATACCTAGTTTTAATTCATTGCATGATGAGCCACTGCCTGCAAAGGTTTCTGTGTTCCTTTGCTAAGGTAAAAACATCTCCTTGGAGGAATGCCTTATATTTAGTTTCTGTGTAATAAACTCCTAGGAAGCTGTTCTTCTTAATATGAGTTAGTAGATTCCCATTTAATAAGAAGCTGAACAAAACCATCCATAGTGGTATTTGACATATTAACATTAGACTGTGTCATACAACTTGCCCCTGCATCATCTTAATCCCCTAGTACCTTGCCTCTCTCCTGACTCCCCCATGACCTGGGCGACCTGTGCCCCCTCTAAAATAAAGCTTCATTTAGAAGTATTGTCTTGCTGTCTCATAAGTATTTCTTGGTTTTTATATTCTTTTCTAAAGAGAGGTGCTTTGCGTTTGTTCGATGCTAGCCTTTCAGATGCATGAAGAAATATGGGAGAGAGCTGGGTTGTTCTTTTGGGGCTGCAATGTTGGAAAAGATGGTCATACTATCATAGAATATCTCAAGTTGGAAGGGGCCCATTGGGATCATCAAGTCCAACTCCCTGCTCTGATTTTTTCATATAAGGAGGGGTTGAGTTTGGACTATGGATGCAGCTTGTAACACCCTACTCCTACCCCCCAAAACAGGATTTTAAAGTATCAGTAGAAACCTGGTAAGAGATCTACCAGTTTACAGGGCTAGATGTATGTGTGTGTCAGCATGGCCTCCCTGCAAGCAAAGAAGCATTCAGTTTCCTTGTGCTCATTTCTGGCTCTGTCTGATAGCAACTGGGCTGGAGCTCATGTGGTCACTCCTGCTGAGAGCTCAGTCCTGCTTACTGCAGCTACTTTAAATGTCCTGCCATTTTGGAAAGGCAGATTAAGCACCGTTCTGCCTGCTAGACACTCTACAGACCCTGCAGTAAGGCACTTCACTGCCACTTCATGATGAACTGGGATCATAGTTATGTATCGCGTGTGAAAAGATGAAAAGTTTTTCAAAGACCTAGGAGCGCAGAAGAAATATTTCTTTTCTGTCTGGATAAGAGATAAATACTCTTTTGGACCTGTCTTTGAAAAATGTGATTTTATAGACCTAGATAAGATCAAATAAGTATAGCTTGAAGGGGTATAAAAGTGAAAATTAAGAAGGATAAATTGATGGAGAAAAGTGTTTCATGATAGCTACTTATGTTTCTTTTTATTTAAAAAAACCCCTCATACACTTCATAGAGATTCTTTTGCAGCATAAAGCATATGGTGAAAATATTGCTGCAGCACAAATAGTTCTGCTGAGTTCTCACAATGTTGTCACTGAACATGTTCAAGGATGTGATAATTTTGAATATATTTGCCTACAGTTTGTTTTAGAATAGTTCTGTAGTGAAACATGTTGAGACAGTTGCAGTTTGAAGTTGCTCCGTTGTTCTCCATGCAAAGCCTTTTCCTTGTATTTATTCTTAGGGAAGAGCAGATGTTTATCCACAAAGTGTTTTGGTATGGGACTTAAAAGTCAAAAACTTCCATCTGTTTGAAAAAGACATGTTTATATTTTGGGGTGCTGGATTTTTCAGCTTGGCTCTTCATGAACATGTTCTTTGCTTTCTATTTTTTTAGAAAAATGAATAAAGCTTCTGAGTGGTAGGGTTTTTGTTTTGCTTTGGTGTGTTTTTTTTTCCTCCAAGATTGAGTTAACGAAGAATTGATTGATTACAGACTGTAAAGAGATTCCTGTAAGCTACTTCAGAGAGGTGGGAGTTTTGTAAGTAAGCAAGTATTCTTTCCCAAACTGATTAAAAAAAAAATAATCAAAGCTGTGATTCCCACCCCCTTTATTCCATTCCAAAGGAATAGACAGCCTTTTCCCCCTTCAAACACTGACCCCCAACCTAAACAAACCATCTTTTTGTGCTTGTAGCAATTGAAATACTTCTAGTATGGATTTATGCTAAGAAACAGCGCATTGAAATATGGGCGAGTCACCAGGACACAATTCAGCATAGCTTTTTCAGTGTTCATCTGAGCAGCTGAAGAACTGTATGTATCTGTGCTCTGTATTAGGAAAAGAAAAGGTTTGATTTAGGATTCACAGTTGAGAAGAGAGCACTAAGAGTTAGGGCATCTGATATTTTTGTTTAACTTTTTGCTTCCTTTATGAATCATTTAGTGCATGGTCATTTATGTATGGCCGCAGAGAGGCCTTCAAGAGCTTGGAAGTGAAAAGATACATACATGTGTTTGAGTGAACATATATTTATAGAGTGGAAACAAACTTAATTTTCGTCTCTCTTGTCAGCACTATTTGAGAATGCTTTTATTGGTCTATGGTTAGTTTTCTGGGCTGAGAAAGGCAGTGAGAGGAACTGAATGTGGCTGCCTGGTTTCTGTGCAGCTGGGTGATACCATCACCATCCTCAAGCTGCACAATGTGTTTATTTGGCTGGTGGTATTTGCACCAAGTTTGTGAACAGTGTGTTACCTGTTTTGTTTTGTCCAAGTTGTTTGTTGGTAGGGGTGGCACCAGTACGGCTTTGTTACTAGAGTTCTCATCTTACAAGAAGTAGGAATGAAAGAATGAAAGAACAAGGAAGGCAGTGGCACGTCATGAAGGTTAAGTTATGGATCACAGCTTAAAGAGCCAGTGTTGCCATACATTTTATGATAGGACAAGGAGATTAAGGTATGTCAGTGATGAAGAGGGGAAGAGTGTAATGGAGCTATGAATTTGATCTGCTGGAGTGAAGGTTGCATTTTTCTAAGACTGGCTTAAGCAAGGAAAAAGCATTGCTACTTGCATCATACTTAGAACTGAGAGCCATCTTAGGGGGGAGACAGAATATTTACTGCAGCCAACAGCAAGGCTTTATTACCTCTTCATCAGGAGAAAAAAAAAAAAAAGAGGGGTTTTCCTTTTAGGAAGCCCTGGTGTATTTGGTCAAACAAGAATATACGGCTTGTGTAGAAAACCACCTGCTTCAGAATGGGTATTTGGTGAAAGGTTGATAATTCAGAAATAAACACACTTAGCAGATGTTTGACTTCTGGGTTGTTCTGTTCTGTTTTGAGACCCAAGGTACAAATGTGTTTTCATTTTGCAGTGCTAACGAAGTCTTAGATCAGAGCAAAAATATTGCCTTGGAGCTGTTCTTAGCAGCTGTTGATGCAGAAAATGTTAAGTCTGGGGCTGCGTTTCAGTTCCTTTTTTGGTACTGTGTGAGCTGGAATCGAAGGCACGCTGCCTGGCCCGTTGTGCCGCGGTGCGACCCTGCGGTAGCTGCAATCAGTGGCCTGGGAGATGAGAGGCTGGAGCAGGAGCGATTGGCTGGGGAGCGATTTCCCGGAGTACATCTGTGTCAAGCGGAGCGAGCTAAAGCAGTCATGTATGCGCAGGCTCTGATCTCCTGGGAGGTTCATTCCGGGGTCTCGTACAAGGGCATTCTCCGCTCCTGCACATCAGCATGGAAGAAGCTCGTCAAGGGAAGAAAATGCAACCTGTATGTAAATAGCAGCTGTATAACTTAATAATGGCTCGAACGTGCCGTGATGCAAGTGATATTTAACAGCTGTGTCTCAGAAGGGTGTGCTACCTTAGACTCACCAGTTGTGGAAGAAATTTTTGAGAGATCTGCTGATGATAGAAATAATACTTTGAGGAGAGATTTCTGTATTAGGGAAGATATTTGCTGTGTTGTTAGAATTGCTTAATCATAGTAACCAGCTTAATTCAGAAAGAAAATGTGCTTTTATAATTGTGATAGCATACCACCAGGTTTTGAGAGGGGTTGAGTGTTTTGTGTTGGGTTATTTTTTTTTTCTTTTTTTTTCCTTTTTTTGTTTCTCTTTTGGATTATTTTGAGTCAGCCTTTCTTAATTTGAAGGTTATTAACTGTGGCTAAGAGTGATGCTGTGCAAGTATAGCAGGGATGTTTCTGGTAGTGAATCTTGAAATAGCCTATTGATTGTTCTTTTTTGACAAAAGAAAGGTGAACTTAATGAGCTGTGTAACTGAGGTAAAATGATCGTGGAGGTAGCTTTTTCTTCAGACCTCAGTGGTATAGGAAAAAGCTCCATTTGTGAGGATGTGTACAATGAAGCAGTGAACTCTAGTATTCTACAAGCTATTGCTTAGCACTTGTATGGGTTGTTCTTACCACTGCCATGTAACTGCAATGCAGTGTGTAACAGGGATTGCCACTTTCAGAGTTTCCTGGAAACTAAAATCTATGGGATGGAATTTTCCTAAGCTGTAAAGCTTTAAAGATACCTGAATTATTTTATATAAAGTTTATAAAATGACAATTAAATTTTCTATTTCCTTGTGTGAGCATAAGAAGTAAGAGTTTGATTTAACACATTAAAATGCGTCAGATTGCAGGGGCTTTTTCTTTGTAAGGGTCTCCGTAGTACAGTGATTGATTTTTGATTTTCGTTATGGTGCTGCTTTCCAGAACACTATCAACCATGCCTGTGCCTAGAAGACTAGGCAGAGACAGGAGGTGGCTAGTTAGAAAGATTCTAGAATTTTTACTTTTTTAAACTGTGATTTCAGAAATTTAAGTGAATGGAGGTATGGATTTTTTTTGAATGAAATTTAGTCTTGTGAGGCAGTGATATAAAACAACTTTGTAAAATAGCTACTATAATATTAGATATGCAATTTGATATCTTGTGTTGGATTGGTGACATTATTTGCTAAGTTTATGCATGGTGGTAAATTTTCTGGCTTGCAGAACACTCAGGTTGAATTCAAATGGGCTTCTCATTTTAATCGAATATTCACTTGCGTTTTAGTCATACTTTGTTAGGAAACAAGCCACCCCTTTTTGTTGTGTTTGTTCTAACCCAATTTTTTTGATGAATTGCTGTGGTGTACCATACCTGACATATTCACAGCTGTGACCAGTCTCTTGTTGGTGTTATGCTTTTTTTTTCTTCATGACTTTTTCTCCTAATTTAATTTTCTATTCTGATTAACACAAACACTTTGTTTACTGTCCAAAGATGTGTTTGATTTGTCTGGGATGGGACATGGCTTCTGTTGCAGGTTGTGGTGCTCAGTGTGACCCTGGCTGAAGTAACACCTACTAGAAGTACTGAGATAAAGCTACTTATAAACATTAGATTTCAGTGGTGGGAGAAGCAAAACATTAGCATGTTTAGAACTGTTTTTTCCTGAAAGGACTTGGGTTTTGTGGTGTTTTTTTTTCAGTAGCACATATACACATCTTTACTGCCATCCACATAGAGTTGTGGAAAGTAAAAGTAAAATGCAACTTGTGGAGAGTCTGACTGAAGTCTTTTGAAGTCTGCTGGACATACTTGTCCAAACAAGGTTTATAGCTGCTGTGTTGTATGTCTTCTAGAAGCAGATTGGTCAGATGTATTTAGTAGGGTAAGCTGAGCAGTTAATTAGAGGATTAGTAGGCTAGAAAAACTTGTCTAAGTATTCCTAACCTCTTTCGTTATGGCTATGGTCTTACTGAAACCTAAATGTTAAACCTTCAGGCAAGGCTCTGAGTATTGCTTTAATTAGAGGGATGTTCATTTACATGTGAGGATTGTTGTATAAAATAGTAATTGTATAACCACAGATAAAATTCACAAGAAAAGGGGGTGTGTATGTGTAGTGACACCAAAGCCATTGTGCTGTAATAGAGTCTTTCCTGTAGTGCTTGAGCAATATACTGTGCTAATAGTGAAAAAAATCTGGAAAGGAGCTGCTCCTGTGCAAATGAGACCATAGAAAATACAGCTAAGGGGGAACCCATCAATATGGTATGCTTCTTATTTTAAACTTGGCAAGTGTTCTGTTTGTGAATTATTATTAATTGTGCTCTCACCCGTATATATTTAGAGGGCAAGGCCAGCTAAAAATTGTACGATGACAAAATGAGACAGGGCTCATTTATATTTGGTGCATTTTCCCTTGGCTGCTAGGTTGATGTGCTTGATTTAGAACTGGTAGTGTTTCATCACTCTGGCAGCTTCTGAAGATACAGTATTGCTGTGTAGAGACTGCCCAAAGAACTTAATTCAAATGTCTGTGGGTTTGCTTGTGCGGTCAAACTGAAGACTATTTAATGGACTGGGAAATACCTTCAATTACCATTATTTAGAAAGAACTTTATTTTTTCATATCCTGGGTGTCCTTCAAGGAGGCAGCAACCAGAGATGTGTGCCCTCCTGCTCACCATAGGCTCATCTTACCTCTGGTTTAAAAGCAGAATCAGTCTGAAAGAGAAGTAAAACAATATATTTAGAACTAACCAAGTGCTGCCATTAGTTGTTCCTGCAGGTAAACCCTGTCAAAAAGCCCTTTCTAATTTACTCTTAACTAAGGCTACCCTGTGCTGTGTGTGGGTAGCAGTGGTAGAGCTATAGGGTACACTTGATGATTGCTTGAGGTAGAATGATTGTCATTGAAATCTGCATACAGAGTTCAACATAAAAACATAATGTTTTTCTGGTTTCTTTTGTTATCACTTTCAGGGGTTGCTGTCACTAGTAGACTTATCTCCTAATTTCATGGGACTGGAACAGTGGTCTTGTCTGTTTTCTCCCCTTGAACTGTTACTGCTTATTGACCTGTAGTTCTGGGAGGTTGAATGGACAGAGAGGAGGCTGTATGTGCATTCTGTAAATTGGAGATGTATTTTATTTCCTGACTACATGGAGTATTATGTGTGCTTAGAACAGAAATGGAGGCTTCTGAAACAGACCACTTTGGAAATGTGACTCGGGAAACAAATCATGAATTAGCCTGCTGGTTCTTAATTATTCTGAACAATATATGTCAATAGCTATGTAATAAAACAAATTAGTTATATGTCTATGAGGAAGGTCAGGATTAAAATATTTTTATATATGCATGCACATACCTGGATTCAGTTGCAAAGAGAGGTTTTGTAGTTCCTTCTTGGTTATCTTTGAGATACACGGTCAAAATGAAGGTTTTAATTTTTTTTTTTTCTGGGCTAAACCTATATTTTTGAAGCACAGCAATATTGGAAATCTTTTGTTACATACTTTTTTTTTTGTTTTATGTGATCATTAGAGCCTTCCTTGATGGCTGTCTTCTGAATGCAGATCCAACAAAGGAGGGCTGATGATAAAACAAAACCCTCAGTTTGGCTGTGCTTTCTAGGCTTAGGCCAAGCCACCATTTACAGTGATTCTGTTCACATGGATTGCTGTAGGGCCTTTAGTGTTGTTTCCTCTTGCAGACAGCACACTGGGCTGGATGGGTGGTTTGATCCAGCTTAACTGCTCTCCTATGCACTCATGAAAGAAGGAAGAGCAGTGTACCAAGAGTAAAATCCACTGTGTGTAGGTTCTCATACAATGTTGATCTTAGTTGGTAAATCTACAGTAGCACACTGTAAAGGTTTGGTGGCTGAGTCTGTAAGCAGTGTGTGCTTCTGTTTTGAGAAGAACGGTGTGTTGGAGACACATTTCAGCCTAAGATAAAATCCTGCCTGCCAGATCTGGTGTTTCTACAAAAAAGATATATCCATATGTTCCTGTGGAAAGCAAGGGGGAATTATTTGCTTTCTCTTCAAGCCAGAGAGGTTGGGTTATAGTTACAGTAATAAAGCAGTATGTAGGTTCACTGTGATGGTGTAGAGAGTTGTGTTAGAGTATTATTAAAATAAGAACTATTAAACTCTTGGCCAAAGACAGATGTATAAGGGAAAAAAGTAGGTATGAATACACCTCCTCCTTGCCTGCCCCAATTTGGGGTTAGTTGGGTTTTTTTCTTGTTGGTTAGTTTTAGTGGGGTTTTTTGTTGTTTTTTTTTCTTTTTTTCTTCTTCATTTGCATTGCATTCGGTAAATGCTGCAGTGAAGCTTCCTTGTAGCATGAAAGTGGTAATGTAATCTTTTTTTGGGGAGTGGGGGAGGAGAGATGGTGGTTGTTGTGGGTTTTTTTGTTTGTTTTTGCTCTCTCCCATGCCCTGCTTATTTCCATGAGTGCTGGTGCTGTCTCTTCTGGTGCTGTAAGTCACTCCCTAACTCTCCTGGGGAAGAACTCTGGTCTGAGGAAGTGTAAATGGAGCACATGAACATTGACTTAGTTAAGTAATGTTCTTAAATGTTGAGCTCAAATTATTCTCAACAATTGATTATTCTCAATGATCGCGGTATTGCTTGTAGATTTCAAAGTTTTACAGTTTGCTGTATCAGCCATTTATGATCACTCTAACACCAGAACTAATTGATTGAAGTGTATTTCAAGTACCTTAAAATGTGCTGCTAGCAAGTTGTCTGTCTTGGAAGTGGTTTTTCAGTAATGCACTTTGGCAGTGTGCCCGTCTGAAGTCTGTCGTGTATGTGACTGCGTAAGGTTAAGTGAGTTGCATGGTGAGAAGAGCTTGTACAGATGACAGTGGAAACTTGCCTTTGGATTTAATACTCTGTGCGTCATATTTGTGCTAGTCCACTGGTCAGCAGCTAACCCTTACTGCTGGAGGTTGTCAGTTCTTCCAAGCTCCAGGAGCTTTCCTTCATGATTCATGCAGTTTAGGAGTGACTTTGAAAAACGTGTACCATTAATATTGTAGATACAAAAAGTGTACTGTGCTAAATGATGACAAATGTTTGACAAGGTAAATCAGCGAAGTGTTAATTTCTAACACTTGAAGTGAAATGAATTTCTGGGTGCTTGTTTGTCTGTGAAGGGGAATTACTCTTTCCTTCCGGACTAAGAAAAAACATTTGGAAATCAGAGGTGGCAAGAGGAATCCTGTTGGGAGTCTGCTAGAACAGAGAGTACTTGAAAGCCTTGTCTGATCTGCAGCAGTTGAAAAGGGATTCCATTTTCATGCTGGGGAGAGTTGGAAGGCTCAGAAGGCAGGTTCTAGTGTATGTAGGCACCTCTGGCTGAATATAAAGGCTTTGCTGGAGAGTTGTTTCTACCATATATTTGTGGGTATCCAGAAGTCTGATGTTGAGAAAAACTGTACTTACACTACATTGTATAATGATAGAGTATCTTAATACAGTGTACTAGACCTTTTATTTTTTTTCCTTTTGGAAAAAGTGCTTGGTATTTTTTCCTGTTTTTCAAAATTGCCATCTCCTTGGGGGAAGGAAAAGAAAAGGCAAACCAAAGGTGAAGGCTTAATCTCACTCTGGAGCACTTCTGTTGCTGGTTCTGTGGGGTGTTTCCCCTTCTCAATTTTCTGTCTCTTGACTGAAAATGAAAGTTACAAACATTCCAAGTTAGTCTTGAATTTTACTTTGTCTTGTCCTCAGCAGCTGTGTTTGGGCACCTGTGGGATTATTTTATGTGAAGTTTCACATGAAGTGGATGGTGAGCTGCGGAGGAATGCTTGCTTTAAGCTCAAGCTGTTCCCTGTGCCTAAAAAAGGGAAGTTGACAAGTTCTCAGCAATCCCACTGCTCTTTGTTTATGTGTGGAAAAAATTCAGAAAGTAAAAGAGAGAACTAAAATGGCAACTGTAATAGTTTTCCCTCCCTTTTGTGCTTTCAACTGACGTGACAGATCATCTATAATTACTGCAAACCTATGCCCTACAGACTTTATTTTTAACCAGGGAAAGGTTGCAGTTTGGAATTACTTTTATAGCGTATTTGAAAATTTTTGTTTTCTTACCTGACCTGAGGCAAAAGTACCTCACGCTGTGTTTTGCTCTTGGCATCACAAACAGATATGTAAAAATGATGCTTTGTGTTTTGCAGAACAAAGGTTGTGAAGGATATGCTTTCTTCATCTATGATATTTGTAGATGTTAATGGTTTATTCTTGGAAGAGTCTTTGCATATGTTGAGTACTTTGAGATAGTGATAGAATGGTTTGCAAGGGCACACATGCCTTCCTGTAATCTAATCTTAAAAGACATGTTACTTTTCACATGACGTGGGTTTTGAAGGCTGCTTGTATATGTTTGGGTTTGGCAAGGAACCTCTTTTACTAAAGCAAAGAGTGATAAATAATATGATGTAGGGCATACATCAAATATAGTTCTAAAATGTTATTGGGAGATAAAAATCTTTTCTTGCTTGTGTCTTCTCTGCAGTGTGTATGTAGTTTTCTAGTGGTATGCAGTAGTTTGTGTAATCTGGAGAAAACTTTTGTCTTCCTTTATTGCTCAAAAACTGTGTGTTGGACAAGGGTCCTAAAAGGACTGTTGATGATGGACGTGTTTAGGTACAGGATTTTTCGGCAGTCTGGCTGTAATCATGAAGCTAATTGTGGGACAGGTTTTGGTAGCAGTTTTCCTATAATTAGGGGAGTTTTTTTCTCTCACATATAATAAAACACTTAGATGGAAGAACTACAAATCCTCTATCTTATTTCCCTCTTTATTTGGAGTTTAATGGTAATGTGCAGGATTACTGTGTAATCTGTTTTTGTGAACTGGAGTGAATTAGAATGGATTTGATTTTGTTGTGTAGGAGACAGGAATACACTGTTCCCCCTCATGCCCCCCTCCCATCTTCTTACTATGACACTTTTAAAATTTCTGCCAATTCTTCTTTAATAGGTCCTTGTAACATTTTCACACATTCGTCCAACAGATATGACTTTGGTTTAATCACCTGATTTTTGTTTGTTTTGTTTTGTTTTAGTTGTAGCTGTGTGAAGTCTTCCAGGAATTTTGATTTTTCTAACCTTCCTGCAAAACTACTTTTGCAGTGTGGCAGTAGTGACAGAGTTAGGTTACAGTGTAATGCCTATCTTGAAAATCCTGTTTTTAGGGACACAACTAAGAATCAACCTTTATTTAATTATCAGAGGTTTGTTCTGCCATGTGTCACTCTTTTGTCTTGTAATCTTGCTTATTTATGTAGTGCCAGCTGCTTTTGGTTTTTATGTGGTCTGTCTTTTTTAAACCTCATCTGAATTTTTTTCCAGGTATGTGGTGTTTGTCATGTTCATATTCTTTCATCTATACTTTTCCCAGTAGTCAAACAAAGATTTAGATTTTTTTGGTGTGCTTGTATATGTGCACAATACACTGTAAGAAATACCTTTTTTATTAAAAATGAGAAGTTGCATGTTCAAAAAAAAGTTTACTGGGGGGGTGGTGTAGGTTACTACATCATGTTTTAGCTTGAACCTGTTGCACAGGTATGTTGTTTTTTATCCTTGTTGCTTTCCTGTGAGATGACAAACTTGTTCTATATATAAAGCAATTGCATAATTCTAAGACCAAAGTTTAGGTGAATGTCAACACTGTTAGGGTTCCCAGTCCCTGTAGGGCTCTGGATTTAGGCTCCTGTTTTTTAACTTGAGAAAAGTCAATTTAGTGAACTGATCCAGTGAAAAACTAATTTAAGTTGTTATAAAAAAAGCTAAAAAATAAAAAATCCATGGCCTAAGTGCTTTTTATCTGATTTTATGATTGTTAGGCCTGACTTAAGGAAAAAAGCATGTGCCCAAGGGAGCAGAAAGAGCAGGTAATTTAGGAGTTATCCTGCACTTATACTTGGATGTAAAGCATTAGCCTTAGGCAGTGGTTCTTTTAGAGAACCAGTTTTGCCAGGAGGCTGTAATTTGTGAGCTGTTAAAAGTGGACTGTATTCTAGGGAATGCAAGCATATGGAGAAAGGCAACTTTAATGTTTTGATGTCGTCCGAGATGACATTGAGATTTCTACTCTCAGTTGCTTCCGTTCTGTCAAGACTGAGCAAAAGGCAGTGCTTTGAGGTCTTCTTTAGTGATGTGCTAAATGTGATTAGAGGACATGTTCAGAAGTATGCCTAATTCTTGAGCTTATATTTATTTCAAACACTGTGCTTTTGTGTTATGAGTGGTGTGATTTCAGTAATAATGGAACAGGTCTTCTTGAAACTGCTGCTTTTTAACTCTGTGCCCTCCCCCAAAAGTGAATAAGGTAGGGGTGTGGTTGACAATCAGTTGAATGCAGTTGACAATGCAGTTGAAACCTGAGTGAAGCAGGTTTGAGCTTTCCAAAGCCGCTGGTCTAGGAGAGACCTTCAGATTGTGTAACTTAACCCTTTTGCTACCCCTTTGTTCACAAAAACTTCTTAGTTGTGCAAGAAAATCTCACACAGGAACTGTTTAATAAGCTGAATGTTAACTTTTGTAACTTCCTATAAATTTGCCAGTTGCTTTATTGAAATGGATTGATTGTTGTTGAATAAAAATTTAAAAGAATACTCCACTCCTGAAATGTGTGTCCTGGCCATTTATACAGTGAAATGAAGAGCATTGCAAAAGGAAATAGCGTGTTATTTAACCTGTCTTTTGATTTACCCTCTTTTTCCTTCAGGACAGAGTAATTTTTCTCGAAGAATTGGATGGGTAGATTTTCAGTGACATTTTCATTCTCAGTTTCCAAGTGGTGAAAATGTACTGGTTTAGAAAACTTTGATATACTGTTTCAGAACTTATTTAGAAATTTAGGAAAAAATCTGTTCTACTTGGTTTTAACTTAAACTTGTGTCTCGTTTCTTCAGGGTCACGATGAAGAAGCTGTTGTGGATATGGGCAAAATCAGCACTACTATCAATACAAATTTTGAGAAGGAAGAACTAGAGAGTAAGTTTGTGGTGTTTTTCTGTTTGCTTAACATGCATTTTTTCCCTAAGGATAAAAAAAGTATTTTCCATGCTAAAAGGAATCAGAATTTTATGTCTTATCATGAAATTCTAGGAATAAAACTAGTGAAAGGCAGAGGTGACCTGCCATGTTCTTTTTTGAGCTCTATGCATGCTAGTAAATACTCACTGTTGTTCAAGTCCATCACAGAAAAAAAATTAAAAATATTTTTTTAATAAACTTTCCAAGGAAAACTTGCTTATGAGATTTAGCTTTGAAAAATGATTGCTATTGGTAAGTAATTTTCCAGCATGAGTGATGTCAAGTCCTGCAGAATCAAAACTCAGGAAACGGGTCATGAGGGAGATGTTTGTTTGCTTTCTGAAAGTTAAGTATCCTTGTGATTGTGGTCATGCACTTTAAATACTGAGAGTCTGAACACATGGTTAACAATGCTTCTGGTTCCATAGTAAACTGTACGTGCCACAGTCTGCAGTCAGTTGCAGCATTATGGAATCCTGTTAGTCTTCATTATTTGACTCAGCGTCTTGCATTTTGCAATAAGAATAGCATTGGTTTAGTCTCATATAGCAAAATGTAAAATTAGATACTTCATCTAAGGCACAATTTCTTTGTTACTTGAAGAGGAATTAGATTGGTATGAAAATTCACGGATGCAATTTATGGAATCCAGAGGAAAAAGCTAGGGAGATCCAGTCTTTCATATAGAGTACTTTGAAAATTAATTAACATTTGCAGACTTCTAGAAGACTATCAGTAAATTCACTAAGTAGTACTGACTTACGGCTGCAGAACACTGGAGAGCCATTATAGCAGCAGTTTCTAGCTGAGAGAAGTTGATTAAGGTTACTGGCACATTTTTCTTATACTGTGGTGTAACAAGAGATGGTTTAAAATGATTGTGTGTTGCTGTTACAATCATACTCTTGCTCTTTCCCTTCATTCTGTTACTATTTTCTGTCTTGTGCTAACACTTCAGTTTGTACCATAAACCTGCTTAAGTATTTAAGCCAGTGGAAAATGTAACAGCTCTGACTAAGGAAGATGGTCAAGATCTCAGCTGTGGAGCACCGCAAACCGATTTGCCACACAGATAGATGTGTGCCAGTGCTGAGCAGAGGAAGGAGGTGTGAGTGTGAGACTGAGAGGTGCAGCAGGGGAGGCTGTGACAATGTCACTTTAGGTGGGGTTGAGCTGTGGGGAAACCACTGCCTTGGCTGTTTCTGCAGTTAAATCTTCAGTGCAGATTTAAGCTGTCTCCTCCTTAATTTCCCTCCCTTGCTTTTCTCTGGGAGATCCGCAGAAAAAGCCCATACATGTTTTGCAGGGAGGCAGGGGTTAAAGGGGAGCAGGAATTCAGATGGAGTAGTGTGTTGGGCAGCAGCCTGAGCAGCTGTAATGCCTCAGCCACAAAGAATGACATGGGAATGTGCAGCCAAATCATTTCCCCGGTCCCTTTCATAGCTAGCACAACACTGCAGTTACATGAGATACTGGGTGGGAAGGTGGGGGGTTCAGTCTACTTGAGACCCAATTTAAGCACTTGGATTGCTGATTGTAAAAAATACCCTTGTCTTACCCACAGCCAAAAAATAAATTGAGGTAAAACAAAGACTTCTGTTTGGTGAAACGAAGACTTCTGTTTGATGAACAGTTGAGTCAGCATTAACAGCTGTTGAAAGGAGGAGATGAGGTCTCACTGTCCTCACCTTGGTCTTAGCCATGCAGCCTTATCTTTCCTTTGGCTACCTCTCACTCTTTTTGGAGTGCCCTGGTGTAAGTGTCTCAACACAGAGGTTAAACAAAGAACTAGGAAGAAGTGTCTGACAAGGAAAATGCATTCCAATAGGATTATCACATGTCTGAAGCTTGATATAGGCACACATTTTCTCATATAAGTAGAAATTATTCTTGGCATTCACATATTTTGTAGTATCTTACATATTTGCAAGAATTTATTTTTAATAGTGGAATGGGAAAAGGGAGGGACAGCATCTATTTTAACTTTATTAGTGGAAATTGTACCAGAGTAAGAACAAGTTTTTCTTTTCCTATATGAAAGAGAAAGGAAGTATGGTTGTTTATGATTCATACAGTTATATTGTCAGAGATTCTTCAAATTCAGGGTGTTTTAGAGGATAAATATATGTGAACTTGCAATTCTGTTTACTGGAGCATTATTTATAAGCTATTATGATTAAAATAGGTATGTGGGATTTTTGGGGTTTGTTTTTAATTCTGGCATTAAAATGTTAGAAGGGGAGAAATGGAGTTGTTGGCTGCAAGCAGTAAAACAACGCCAAGCAGTAGTATTTTTCATTTCTGACTCATGAACATTTTCTTGTAGACTTAGAAAGACCTGTACTGGAGCATTAGGCTGTGAAAGTGTTTTAAGACCTTGAAACTTATTCCAGTCCAGTCTTTCGACATGTGCTTCTGGTGACTTGAAAAGGAGTTCTAGGAATTTGGAACCTTTCCAGAAGTGTGTGTTGATAGATTTTCAAGGAGAGGCAGCAAGCAATAAATGCAGTTCAGCTATGATGTGAAGCAGCAAACCTTTTAAGAGCCAGCATGGACAGGTGATATTTAACTGCTTTAAAGTGTGTTGATAGGTTTGCTGCTGTAGAAGGCATAATTTTGCTATTAATCCTAATGCAAAGGTTTCTTGTCATTGTCAGTATTGGATACCTGTGTTTTCTGGAAATCTTGTGATGAAATATTAATGGAAAGAGGGCCAAATGCTAAAGGGAAAAATAGATGTTGGATTTAGGGCATCTCAAGCTCAGCATTCTATTTACGGTGGCTGGTAAAGTGTGGTACCTATCTGGAGTGTCACTGTTTAGGTTAGAAAGGTTAGGCATAGGCTACTTGCTTCCTAACACTCTCAGTGTAGAAGAGAAATGGTTAGAGATGGTAAATTGCAATTGTGGGCAAACTGTGTGTGTACTAAATAAAGGTACTGTGCTTCACTGAAGCTGTAAGGCCTTAATTTGAACTAGCAAATGCCAGTTTACAGAAGAGCTAGGAAGGGGAATAACATCTTAAAATAACCTTTTTAAGAGCACCTAATGTTCTTAACATGATGCCAGGCTCTTTGAGTTGCAACAAATGAGAGTAATAACAAAGTAAGGCCGGAGTTGGAAGTAAGGCAAGAATATTAATGGCAGAGGTATTTCATGTGATCTTGTTAAAGGTGTTTTCAGTTAAGAACTGTGTTCAAGGAAGGCTTTCTTAAGCCTGTGTTATGACGATTGACTTGATACTGCCAGGACCTATCCTTTAAAATGTGTAGTTAATTTTCAGTCTTGATTTGAGGATACATTTACTAGATAGAGTTTAAGGGAAAAGGGATATATATATTCTGTTCTCTTGGCAGGCCAGTTACAGGCATAGCAGAGATAAGTTTACACATAACAAAAGTTTTGTTCCAGAAACAGTCTGAGGTTAAGAATGTGTGTCTTGGTAGACTAGTTTTCTGTGGCATAAATCCAAGCAGCAGCTTTCAAGAGTTAAGATGATCAAATAGCTGCACTACTCTCACACTATCCTGTGGCAGGTGTAAGTAGTGTTTACATTTCAGATGACCCTTTCACCTCTTACACCTTGATGGTTTGAAGCCATAATTTTTGTTTAAGGAAAGAGCTGAGGTTTTCACTTAGTCAATAATGACAGATTAAATAATCCTGTATTTTTTCCCCTCTGTGAGTAAATCTTGTGTATTTAAGTTGCAAACTTGCTCTATGAGTGTTTTGCAATTTAAAGTGTTAGGAGTCATTAAAAATTGTTTCAGTGTTATGAAAGGGTCTTGGGGAACTAAGAATTATAGAGCTTGTAGTAGAATCTATTGCTAGGATTTTTTTGCAGGTGGCAGGTTTACTATTACTTTATTCTGTAATATTACTACTATGTATCTATTCTAGGTGCATCTAAATTGCAACTGTTCAAAAACTTGTGAGTAGTTCCTGTAAAATCTTTTAAGAAAACAAGTTGTATAGGAGGAGGTAACACAAGTAATGTAACAGGACATTGTATCTGCTGGCACTTTAAGATTGTGCTTAGTTATGTTTTTATGTTCTGTATAGGCTGTTAAAATTTAAATAGTCAATACGGAAGAGGTTTCTTATGGTGCTCAAACTGAGAATGAGGGCTTGAACCTTTAGGAAACCCCTTCTGGTCTAGAAAAAAACTCCATGTTTAACAGGGAAGGAAAATTTGAAAAGCTGTTTCTTACGAAGTTGTATCTTTTCATGTGGTCCACAAGTAGAAAAATGTGAAACTACTTCTGAAAGCAAAAACAATTGAAGATGGTCCTAAGTGATTCTTGCAGACCACCTATTATTCATTCTCTTTGGTGATATCCCTGAAATGAGATTCCCTCTGTAGTATTTTTCATATCTTAAAATATCAGGAAATAGATGGATTTGGCAAACCGATCAATATAAGATTGAGAGAGGGATGTGATAAAGCTTATAATGAGACTGTATTAGCGACCTGTTGATGGAGATGCAGAATCTTCTTTGCAAAAGTTTGTTTTATTTTGTTTTTTCCCAAATCCTTCACATGCACAGTGTTATGAATGTGGAAGCCTCCTGTCCTTACCAGGGGCAGGTGGTGGTGACCTGATGATCTTCAATGTCTTTCCAACCCAAACGAGTCTGATTTTATGATGTGACTGGTGGACAAAGGACCACTCTTGAATCTTAATGGGACTTTAGCTTGCATTGTGTGTTTCTAGGTTTTCTCTCCTCCAACAGAAACAACTCTCTAAAATTTTCTTGAGCATGTATCCTTTTTCCTGAGCTCTGCAGCAGAGAGAGGCTGGACCGAGGCCTTTCAGCTCAGATAAAGAGTGGAGCCCAGCTGTGTCTGACTCGGCTGTGCAGTGCAGGGACAGCCAGTCCCCCCTCCCACAGGTACCATGTGCTGGCTGCTCTCCCAGGCAAGGGAGATGGATGCTGGCAGTGGGCCACAGAGACCTGGGCTGGACAAACTGGGCCAGAATCCCTGTATGGCTTTGCCAGCCCACACTTAAGGTTTTCCTATTACTGTTCTACTTGCATGTCTAATGTAATTACTGATAATGGCTGCTTGGATATTTGATTGTGCCAAAGAGGAATATTCAGTGTATTTTTCTCTATGACTGCCCCTACCGACTCATATTTGGTTTTAAGTCAGAAAGAAAAATAAATTACTTCTGTGTGTAATGAGAAAGTTGGCATTTACTGCTTCTGTCAGTCAGCATAATATGATGTTGTCTTTTGTCTTGTAGTGAGAAAACACTCTTGTTGAGCTGCCTTACCCTATGCTATGCTTATTATAGTTTTGGATTATGCTTCTCAATTTTATCTATCCAAGTATAAAGAGTGTATTCTCAGAAATACTTAATTACTGGGAGTAACAGGAGATTTCAGAGTACAGCCTAGGAGATGTCATGGATTCTGAAATGTATCATGCTGTGGGTTCCAGCTATGGCATGTAGCTATCCCATGAAAGAATTTTCTTTACTGCTTTATGCAGATTCGGTTAGAAAATTACATCTCAAATGTTTGATTTTGAGAGCAAGAGATAGCTTTTGACGAATAGTTCTTTTAACAAAGAACAGAAGAATAATTCTTGGTAATCAAAGGACTTCTTAGCAATCAATTCACCTATGGAAGACCAAGATTATATTCAAGTATTTTATGTTCACTTTTGGTACGTTGATTCCTTAGAAAATAATTGGACTGTTTCTTGGGCATGTGTGTGAGAAGTTCATAAAATAAGTGAAAAATGCTGTTTCTTTTGAAATATTTAGTTTGTGTCTTATGCAAAGAACTTCACTATCATCAGTGTTAAGTATCCTCTGTGATGTAAGGGAAATTAATGTCAAGGCATGAGATGCTGTGTTCCAAGTCTTTCCTACTAGGGCAATGCATTTGGAGATGTGAGTTGAAAGACAGCAAAACAGCTGGGTTTTTTCCTCCCATTTTATGATCTAAAGGAACAGATTAGGATCTCTCCTGTACATTCCCCAGATTTTCCATACTGGAATGCTCATTGCTGGGGTAAGATAGATAATGATGTTATCTGATTAACTAAAGGCTTCTGTTTAAAGTTAATGTTCAATCTTAAGATTACCATTTTAGGATTTTCAGAAAAATAGTAATTCTTGTCACAAAGTTTTTGTCTTCAGCAGACTTGGGAGCTTATTGAGAAGATAAAGTCAGACTCTTGTTGAAGGTGCATTGTTTAAGGGTGAGGGGAGCCACATGTAAGATGCAGTATTGGAAGGGGTGATTGGATATTGGGAAATGTTTTCATGGAGGATGTTGCTATAGGTTGGTACAGGTTCCCCGGAGAGGCTGGAGAATATATATTCTTAGAGATATTAAAAGCTTGTCTGGTTCTCACCCTAACCAACCTGACCAAATAGATGGCTTCAGCTTTCAAGTTGGCTGTACTTTGAGCAAGACTGGGCCACGTAGCTCACCTCCAGATGGTCCTTACATCCATCATTAATAGATGATGTCTCTTAGTTCAAATGTCTAAGTAACAGAATTTGAGAATTCACACAGATATAAACTTGATTTTCTTTTGTTTCTCTTGTTAACATGTGGAAGAATGTCCTTCTTTGTATGAAGCATTAAAGGCATCTAGCCAAAGAAAAGAGATAGTTCTGTGTGAAATTGTACTTCAAGCATGGCCACATCAGAGCATTTTTGGATACGCGTGTTTGATCTCTCTCAGACTTCAGAGGTCTCCTATTACCATTTTCATAGGGGCATTGGGGAGGAATCTGGGAACTTAAAGCATTTTGTCTCTGTGAATTTTATAGAATTTTTCACACACTGACTTTTGGAGTGTTACCAACCATGTGATGGAGATGTTGCAAGTTTCTATCATTTAAATTTGTTTCGTACTGATAAGGACCTTAAGTAGTAAATACTCTTGGTGGATTTGAACAGCTAAGCTTGGATAATGTCATGTTGGATTAAAATGAGCAATTATCTCTTGAGCTTTGTATTACTAAATTTAGTATTGGGCAGTCTACTAATTCTATTGATTATTGGTTTATAGTAATTCTATAAGAAGCTTTGCTTGAAAGTGGTACTGTAGTCCAGACATTTACATGAATAAAGCTTTGAAGGTCACATAACTGTACCTTTCAAGCTTTTAGAAACAATATTCGAGTAAAAGGTGATGTTCCTTTTAGAAATAACTCTGAGGCTAGAAATATAAATTCCAGCCTTTTTAAAGCTAACCTTTTTTCCATTTGCTATTATATGAATTTTATATTAATTGCCTTTTTATGTGGTTTTTGATTTTGGTTGTTTATCTGACTTCGTTGTTGTTGCTTCTTTTTGGTTTTTCTGTTGCACTGGTTTTGGTTTTTTGGGGTTTTTTTTGCCTTGTTTTTTTGTTTTTTTTTTGCTAGGTTGAAGGGTACTATAAATTGTTTCGCCCCATTCACTGGAAATGAAGGGAAAAAAAAAATCTGTGTTTTTGTTTTGTTTTTCTTCTCCCGGTAAATGCCGTTTGTAAGTAAATCCTTATCATCCATCTGCAAACATTATTACTCCTATCTGAATTATGAAACTTAAGGGAACACAGACCTACTCAATAGAGCTGTCTTATTTTTAGAGGGCTTCTCAGTGGTTGCTGAGTTAGAATTAAAGTTAAGCTTGTCCAACTTTTATTACCTAGTTTTGCCCTGCCTTTGGAGTTGTAAATAGCTGCAACATGTTTTTGGGTAATCATACCAGTATACTCAACAGCAGAAGTTTTGGATTTCCTAAGTATTAGATGAAATGTCTCTATTTTTGACTGTTTATGATACAAAAAAAAAGTCCCTTTTCTTAAGGGACCCTTAAATTTTTTCCCTTAATAAATTTGGTACACTGTTTGCAATAACCAAATTTTTCTTGGTTAGTCTGTTGTGCTACCACCCGCAACGTTTGCTTTGAAAAAGAAAAAACCAACAAGTCAGAGGCTTTTTTTCAACATCAGTTTTTTTCTTGAAGTTATTCTGGTAGAATTACTTTGGATTATGATGCATTTTACTTAATCATCACTGAAAATCATCTTGCTCATGAACATTTCATATTAGTCCCAAGATACCATTGCAGGTGTGGCAGCACTTTGCAGGAGTGATTTGGGGAAGGTATTGCTGTTTTACCTTTGCCTGCGAGACTCTGTCTCTGTGAGGAAATAGCCACTCGCACAGTGGTCACTTCTGGCCAGTGTGGGCTGAAGGGCAGGGTAACCCATCGCTGGCCTGGTCCCCTGTGTGTGAGACAGCCCTCATTTGTTAGGGTAGGGAGAAGGTGCTTTCTTTGAAGTTTCCTTTCAGAGCTGAAAAGCAATATCAATGTTGTAGGTTGTGGGCTGAGTGCCCAGAGTGAATACTAAGTTGGCAGTGCCTACTTGGCGTGCCTTGGAGCAGCTCTGAGGCACCTGGACACGATTCTGTGATAGTCTGAGCTGAGAGGTCAGTGTACTGTGGGTGGAAGTCAATTTTCTATGGGCACAGGTTGTTTAGAAACACCTTTGGTTTGTTGCTTATTTCAGCTTGGTTTTCCATAGCTTTACCTGTCCCTTTGCAACATACCTGCTCTTCACCAAACTTTTCTACTGAAAAAAAAAATTTGTGAGACTGCAATTTTGTAAAAGGAAGTAGACATCTTATTCCTTGTTCCACCTCTGTGCAGCAACATGGTCTTTGACTATGTAAACGATCACACTATTACAAGTGCCAGTTTTTGCAATAGCAGGGTGTATTGTTTAAGGTGGAGGCCCTTGAAAAAACTGTGTGGGATTTTTGTTTGTTTGATGTTGAGTACCGAAAAGAATGTAGGATCTGTGAGTCTAATTTATGAGAACAGCAAGAGATCAAAATGTGGAAGTCCTAATTTTTCAGGAAGTAAAATCCTGGAGAGTTTCAGATTCCTGCAAGTTTGTTTTTTTATGCAATGTTCAAAACATATGCTTAAAACATTCCTATTAAAAATATTAAAACAAGCAATTATATAAAATGTTCTGTTTGTAGAAGAAGGCTAGAGTTTCTCTTAGGAAAAAATAGTTCTTGCGGAAAAAGCCAACACTTTGACAAGGAATAGAGCTGTTTAATGGAAGATAAAATAAAAATCCCAACAGACATGATAACAGCATTTGCAGTGAGTGGTGGCTCACTCGGTTGCACCAGGAAGCTTTGAGTGGGGTGTGGTGAGTAATGCAGTTGTTTTTGAGCCTGCTACTTTTGCTTTCCCTGAGCATAAGATTATTGTATCATGATGGTATCAATAACATGACCATTGTTAATGGTGCCTCCTGGTCACATTATATACCAAGTGCAGTGATTGATGTCACACTGGCATTGATTTCTCCGGGGATTGCATTGTGCATAGCAGTCATGGAGGGTGGAGGTCAGGCTGCCCAGTAGGGGCTGGGTATTTTTGTTGGAAGAAGCTCACAAAAGACAAGTCTCTCTCTATAAATAGGACTGGTGAGTGCTTCAAGAAATTAATCTCTTTTCCACTCTTACATGGAAACAAATAGCTTTTAATATGCTTAATTTCAGACTTGGTCCTAGTGCCAGTCAGTCGACTCTAATTAAACTAGTGTTGGAAGTCTGTCAAGAATCGGGCTTTGTTATGTATAAAGGAATCTTGACTAAATTAATTAAACACTGAACTTACTTGTGCTAATGCTGATTTTTGCTTGTATTTTTAGTCACATAGCACTGTAAAAATACACTAAACTTCTGTAAAGATTTTTTGGGCTTAGGGATTCTTTTTTTGGAAAACAAGTTGACATTTTACCACTTTTTGTTTCTTTAAGGCTCTGTAATCACCAGGATTTTTCTCTATCTCTAGTTTAGTGTATGTGTTCTATGCACATATGTGTATGTACATGTACAGTTACTACTCCCAGGGCTTGCTTGTATAATGTGAATTTGCTGAATTTGCATCTGTCTAAGAGCTGGAAAACCACTTCCTTTTCCTTTGGCTAATGTCAGTCTTCTGAAATAAGTCTTACACAGTATGAAGCGGAGTATTTAGTGTTATCCTATGGGCTTGTAGTTAATATGCCTCTTCCTGAGATTGTTTGTTTAAATAGGAATTGAAAAGGCTATTGTATATGCTATCTCCGTTACAGGAGGCGTGGTAGTAATATGTTCATAACAGTCCTTTGATTGATTTCTTTTGTCAAGTTGTTGATGCTAGTAATGTCTTAATGTGAAAGGTCAAAGTTAAAACAAGACATTGAAAGTACGCGTTGTAAAGAGCACTATGTATTAGTTTGAGGATGTCCTCCTAAATTTATTTAAAAACACTAGGGTAGGAAAAAGCCCCCCAACCTCTCTGTAAATTATTTGAAGTGTTGAGATACCTTTCAAAATATAAGTTCCTTTTATATTCCTGATACTAAATTCATGGTAAACTGAACGGCAGTTTCATCTAGATGTATCACATGCCACTTGAGGAAATATTGGCAGCTCTTTCAAGAAGAAAAAACTTCTTGCAGACTCTAAATGATGGGCTTCTTAATTAAGTCAATTAGCTGAACTAGGAAATTACATTTTGCCATTTTAACGAGTGTCCTGATATGAATCCCTGCAAAAAAAGAGGAGCATTATGTGTTTTCTCTACTTTGACTTCATCTTTATCAAGTAGCTTCTTTCAGTGTTACAGGTCAAGCTTGTATTTCTGTATTGTTTGTTTCACAACTGAATTCTTAAACTGATTAAGAATATGGCCCAATTTATGAGGGAAATGGGTCTAGCACCAGTTACTTGGCCACCTGAAGAACAGAAAGGAAGTGGTCGTATTAGTTCAGTAAATATAGTTTTGTCAAGTGCTTTTGGATTTCTTTTTTTCAAACCTCTTGTGTTTAGACACTAAATTGGGCAGGAGGTTGTTTTTTCTCTAATTGTTTCCTTTTAAACTTTCTTAAAAAGGCCACAGAGCTGTGTATATTGGAGTTCACGTCCCGCTTGGCAAGCCAGGCCGTCGACGGCACAGACATCGTGGGCACAGGCATCACAGAAGAAAAAAAGAAAAAGAAAATGACAGAGAGGATGGCCGAGAATCTCCATCATATGGTGAGAAATTTATGTGAGTTCTTGACCTCTTTTGAAAACAAACTGGTAGTAGTAAACTCTGTGCTTAAATGTTGTTGGTTCTGTGCTATTTCTTTTATTCTCACTGTACTTAATGTCTTTCTATGTACAATCAGACAAGGGTTTTGTGGTTGTGTTTTATCTAAGTCATAAGCTATTGGACTTGGCCCAGCTGTCCACATGAATGTTCAGCAGCCTGCACTGAGTAGGTTAGACTAGAGCTTTGTAATGCTCTCCTGTAGCATGAAAATCTGTGTTATTTAAATTAGACACCTTTTTTCAGATTGTGTAGTCGTGTATGCTGCTTCTGATTTTTAAAAATAAGAATGTAGCTGTGAAGCAGCATTTATCATGGTAATTTGATCAGCGATTTATTTTAAGTATTTACTTCAGCCTTTTTGCTGTCTGTTAGTAAAGGAATTGTGCTGCCTCCTAAATTTTTGGTTTGGATCATGAACTGCCCTCCAACCTGCCTCTTAACCTTAGGAGATGGTGATTTTTTCATACCCTTCTCGTAAATGAAATTATTTGACATTGCTCTTAGCAGTTTTTCTTCAAGACTCTACATCCACTTTTATTCCTGGAGTGCAGTGAATGGGCAAGTTATGGTGCAGTGTTCAAATTCAGGTGTTGACACTGTGCTCTTCACTATTACCATTCTATAACTAGAACCATGTTCCACATGGAGCCAGTACCTGAAACTAAAGATTCTTCACATGGAATGCTTTGACAGGTCTCCTTTTACTATTCTCCAGTGGTTCTTGGTTTCATCCATCTTCAAGGCTTCCCCTCCTGAATATAAATTATTATAATTGACATTATGTTTGTAGAGTCTTGCTGTACAGTTTTTGAAGCAACAAGTGATATTAAATTGATAGAAATTCAATTCTCTGTTCTGGTTACTCTGTTGGTTTTGGGACAGTAACAATCTGCTATAGATTTTAATTGATGATGAATGTTATCTGCATTCAAGAGATCATTTCAGAATTGTGTTAATGATGATGTATGCCAGAACAGCAGTGCAAAAGCAAAATTCAGTTCTGAATGAAGTTTGTTAGTAATTCGAATCTTGCAAATCTAAAAGGCAATCTTCCTTCTGCAGTGGAAGCATATGGTTGTGTGTTCACATCTGAGAGCTATGAGAGTGAGAAAAGTAAAAATTTTAAAATTGAGATTTACCTGGATTTTCAGTATCTGACATTCCTTGAGATTACACTGCAATTACTACATTATTGAACCCTTGTGATACAAAAATTTGCTTGAGTTGAAGCAATATCTGTGTATAGGTATTAAAAGTATCTAAACTCGTGTATCTTTATTGGTGGGGTTTTTTTAAAAGTTTTCCTCATAGCAATGAAATGTAGTACCTATTCAATCAATAAAAATAGTTTAAATTTCTTACTAGTTCTTACTGAGCCTGTTTCACTAGGCTTTATACTATGAGAAGTTAAAATATTTCATCAGCATTTAAGCTGCATTGTTTCTGATTTGCTATGCTAATTTATGCATAGCGCTCCAACTATGGAATGAAAAAAATTAATACTTTTTTTTCATCCAATGTAAGGTAGTAACAGGCCCTAGAAGAGTCTAACAGTGTGAGTCCCTGGGTACTTACTATTGAGTATCTTCGACTATTACTTGGGCAACTGATCTAGAAGTCAGGCTGGGTGTTTTTTTTCCAGCAGCCTGTTTTGTATTCTCTTTTTCTCCTTTAATTACTGTCTGTGTCATAATGATATAATTTATTTTGCTCTCAAAGTGAAAACAAGGTTTCTAGCCTTTTGGTTTATTAATTTTTACCCTTTTTTTTTTTTAGCCAATTGTGCTGTTGATGGAGGTTTTTTCCGTATTATCAATCTATAGAAGAGCTAAAAATACTTAATTATGTTTCATAAACATAAATTTTCAGATGTTTTGTTTTCAGAAACAATGCAGAATTTTCAGAGCCTCCTTTTAAAGAAGTGTCCATGTTCCTTTGGTTCCTCTTCCCTCTTAAAGAGGATGCTGTGCTGTATTTCTAGCTGAGAGCAGGAGATGTTACTGTTATGGGATATTTCTTGTATAATAGAAGTATGAATTCTTTTAATTGTTCAGTTTCTCTTTTTCTTCAAGACACACCATCTCAAAGAGTGCAGTTTATCTTGGGTACTGAAGATGATGATGAACACATTCCTCATGATCTCTTCACTGAAATGGATGAACTTTGCTTCAGGAATGGAGAAGAATATGAATGGAGAGAAACGGCTAGGTACGCTAGGAGTAGATTGTTTCAAGGTATACCTGTGTGAGTCAACACAGGCAGGCAGCCAGAACACCCACAAAACCACGGCTGAAATGCAGAGAGTAAATTTATTTCATTGCTCCTGGAGGATGGTGCAGCATCTCCAGGGCGAAGATGCGCAGGGGGAACCTGGGCGCTGTTGAATGCAGGCTCAGTCCCTGCTGTTTGCACCCACCCATGAAAGGCCCGCGCAGGTGTTATTTGCTACCATCCCTGTGCTTTTTTATGGTCTCTGAGCTCTGATCCCTCTCTCAAGAAAGGGAGCTCAAGCATGTCCGTGAAAAGTGCCTCCGAGTCCCTGTAAACACATGTTATTTCTGTGCAGAGATTCTACTTCTCAAACCAGAGGCTAAACAGTGGCAGACATTGTATATGGGGTTTCCCACACTGGTATTTTCCAGACCTTGGCATTCCCAGCTGCAAGGTCACTTGAGTGAATCTGCCATCTCCCTTGCCCTTCCTCCACTTTTAACCCTTTACTCCCAACAATACCTTGGAATGATTTTATTTCAAAGAACTGCAGGCCAGGTTTGGGTTAGAATTTTCACTAACTGTGTGCTCAGTTCATACTCAACAAAAGAAAATCTTTTTTCTGTCCAACTCTGAAAGAATAAATATGGTTTCTCCAGAGATCCTCAGTCTTACTGATTGATGGTGTGTTCACTTTCCTAAAACTAATCATACCAAACATTGTGAAAGGTAGGACTATGTTGAATTATAAATACAGGTGGTCATCCATGGAGTGATATCTCTGGTATATTATTGCTGATACATTGGTGTCATGTTTTTCTCACTCAAAATCAGGTATTATGTTTTTCTTGGGTAGTATTTGATCAGTTTTGTGCAAATTGCATGCATGAACATTACAAGATGCCATACTGGTTTCTTCTTTATACGCATGTGTTGTAATAAATTTTTCTGCATTCAGTACTTCCAACTACTTTGTTGCATGCTAGCTTTTGCAAAAGTTTAATTTGCATGATGCCTGTGAGTTGGAATCAAAATCAATCTATAGTTGCACGTATTAGTGTTGCCCAGTTCTTAAATGTCTGATCTAGCACCCTTAGACTTGAACATGCTATATGGTATGTTTCAGACAGCTTTCTGGTCCTAAAATACTGATGAAATCAAGGTACACAAATCAAGTAACAAGGCACAATCCTGTACTCTTCACAAGAATGTGTGAATAGGCAGGTATTGTTCAAACCAGAAGAAACAATATGGGTAAAAGCTAAAACATTTGAGTGTGGTTGAAAGGCTTGATAAAAATGTCAATCAGTTGGGCTACCTGAGGAAATGAAAGGTGGTGTGATTTCATGTGATTTCCTGTTCTGTGTCATGCCAAAACCACATGGAAGGATGGGATTGCTTGCCAAATTTTCTTTCCAGAAGAAATAAAAGTATGTGTATGTGAATGTATTTCAGGTGGCTGAAATTTGAAGAGGATGTTGAAGATGGTGGTGATCGATGGAGCAAGCCTTATGTAGCAACTCTGTCTCTGCACAGTCTCTTTGAACTGCGAAGCTGTATTCTAAATGGGACGGTCATGTTGGACATGAGAGCAAACACACTTGATGAGATAGCAGGTGGCAGCAAAACTTTTAACAAATATTATGTTCCTAAATTCTAATCTATTTGAGGTGGTTTTGGTGGCGTCTTTATGTTCTTGAAATACTGTATTGAAGAAACAGGTATGTGTGTGCTTAGTGCGGTTTCCTTGATCTGGTTACAAGGAGCTGGTCCTACAAACTTCACATAGAAAAAGCTACACTGGATGAGTAGGAGCTCCTTTAGTATGTATTTTAGGATGAGGCCCAGAATTTGCCTTTATGTTCTAATCCTCGAATGTGTTCTTTGTCTTTGTTTCTACAGATGAATTGTAAATATCTGCCAGAACATTTTAGGAGTTATTTGTGCTCTTTAGTACCATAATTATTAATCATAATTTGGCTGATGTTAACTTGATGCCATTAGTGCAGTTGGTTGTTGCACATCTGGTATTTTTTTCACCTTTATTAGAGGTGAGCAGAAATAAATTTTGTACATGTTGTTTGACCTACTATGTTGAGTGTCCTCACTAATCACATGGTCATTTTGGATACTATACAGTCAGCTTTGGAGACTTTCATTCATATAGATATATATATAATATACACACACACACATGCATGTACGTATATACATACATTATATATATCTGCTTCTCCTGAATGCCTTTTAATTAGTTTTACATAATTTTCCTGATGTCTCTTGCTACAATTACCACACAGTGGAATGCATTCCCAGGAATCATACTAGAATTAGAGTTGACCAACATATATGTGAAGGACAGGGTGATTTGGTCTTAGAAACTTTGGAAGTGCTTGAAATATTTTCTTGTTTTGAAGTCTTCAAAATTCACCCAGGAGTTTGATATTCCCTTCCTATTCTCCTGACTTACTGAACAAGGGTGTTCAATGCATCATTTGTAAATGTAATGTTTTGGCTTATAATTTTATTTTTAATAATTGAATTTAACAACAATCTTAGTACATTAGAAAAATAGTTATTGCTTAATTCTGTTTAAATGCTGCTCCTAAAAGCAGGTATTTTAGTTGGAACTAGGATGTCTTAAGTTTCAAGTTCATTTTAGGTGACATTATGAAGTATGAGGATAACAGCCCTTAGTATACACATATACTGTCTTGTTTCCATGAGGCAGGACTACCTAGTAGGTATTGCTGTTTCTTACTCAAAAGAGGAGGGAGAAGGTGGAAGGTTTCCTTCTGAGAGCCTCTAACAAATGGCTGTGTGTTACCAGTAGCTCCAGAAGGAAACTGCATTGTACTGACAGACACTTTGCTGCGCAGAGTTTTGTTAGCAAGGCATCCTGAGCCCTAACATTTTTCATTGTGAGAAGTTCTATGTCATTTCAGTTTAGCAGTGCAGTTAAGCTCTCAATACATTAGATAAACCTGGCAATATATATGTATTTAAAAAATGATCATGTAGGTTTGTTGTTGCCTTATGCAGGTTCAGCTTTTTTATGAATTTGTTTTATTTTTTATTATTTGAAAAAAAGGACAACTAAGAAATCACAGTAGATATTTTCTCTGATATGCAGTCTTTCTTTCCTGGTGTGAATATACCACTGAGATGCCCTTTTGAAACTCGATCTTGTTTGACTGATGATTAGTTAGTTTTAGATGATGTAACTAGATACTGTTTCACATGCTTTAGAGGAGAAAGTGTAAATCACATGAAGCTCAGTAGAGAGGACTTTAGGTCTCAGGACCTTAGGGCATCCAAAGATGACAGAGGAGTTATGTAATTCATCTCATTCTGTAGTAACTTTCACTTTTATACAGTTGTATATACTTTAAAATTAGGAAACACCAGGTTAAGACTGTTGTGTCCATTTTCCACTATGTTTCTGTCTTTGTGTACTGACTTCTTCTGTAGGGTTGTTGAATACAACAGATACTTTTTTGAATAGGAAAGTTGAAGTAAATGGCAATGCATCATAAAATATTAAGTAATTAATTACTTGAAATGATGCTGGTAATAAATACTGTCTCTTGGATCTGCATGTTGTGCTTTCCTTATTCTCATGTTTGTTTGTTTAGTGACATTTGAAAATTTTCTGTGGATTCTTAAAGATGACTTTGATAAAGAAAAAACTTTTTTTATAGTAGATTTTATTTTTTTTCCCTAATTTTATGCAACTACAGTGCTGGAGTGTGGTGAAGGAGAGATTTGATAGCTACCTATATAATTCTCTTTTTTGTTCTTGTTATTATGTAGATATGGTTTTGGACAACATGATTGCCTCTGGCCAGCTGGATGAATCCATAAGAGAGAATGTGAGAGAGGCTCTCCTAAAAAGGCACCATCATCAGAATGAGAAAAAATTCAGCAATCGGATTCCTCTGGTTCGGTCTTTCGCAGATATAGGCAAGAAACATTCTGACCCTCACTTGCTTGAACGAAATGGTGAGATAAGTTGTAGCATCCAGTTTGTACTAACCTGGTAAATAATATTCACACTGGGAGATGACGGAAAGTTCAGCTGGTAATAGCAGATAAGTGTTTCCTTCTTGATGAGCAAAGAACTAACAACAATGTGGATGATGTTTCTGGATATTTTATAATTTAATCAAACTTTCTACTCCTGCCTGTAAACCACAGCATGCATTATTATTTTGAGGTATAAAAACGGACCTACATTGGTCCTAATGTTTTTTAGTATATGCTTGAATAAAATGTTCAATGTTTGAAGAATTTCAGCATCGTGATATAGCTTTATGTGTGTATAAAATGGATGCTACTTGCTTATACAGTCATTGCACAAGAGATTTAATAGTGGTCATGAGTTCAGTGGTGCTGACAATTAAAGTGTTTTAATTCAGTGTTATGTTAATATGGCTAGAAGAAGTTCACTGTGCAAATGGTGAAGATAGTCTGTTTAGCTAGGACACTATTTATTTGTAACTGGTTTTGTAGAAAAGGATCTAATGGGGAAAAATTATCCCAAACCCAAGAAAGATACTACCAATGTTTTTAGAAGCTGCACCACATCTTGTTTTGAACCAATTTCTGAAAATTTACTCTAGACATCGAGTTCCAAACTCCAAGTAGCATTATTTACTGTTGAGCACCATATTTGTATTCCTGTATTTCTGTGGCCTCTGTTTCCATCTCTGTTCCTTGTTTCCTTTTGCCTTGCATTCACTAAGACACATAGAATTTCAACTGAAATTTTTAAATCTACTGAAAACTAATGGTTTCATGAAACACTACTTGAAGTCAGCTTCTTTTTCTGTCTTGAAAGATGCCTCATTGCTTAGAATATGTTTCAGTTAAGTGCTTGTTAGGAGCTACATATGCTGGAGTACTCTCCAGAGAATGCCCAAGCTTACTGATACTTTTTGTTAGCCAGTGAGTGTAAGATGTATGCTTAAGTGTTTCTCTGATGGTTTCAGAAAATTTTTTTCAAGAATGAAAATGCAACTAATTTTTATAAGAGTGTATTTTTTTCTGTAGCTCCCAACTCTCCTGTTTTGTTCAACAAACATGAAAATTTCACTCATAGGTTTGGTTTTGCCTATCCTCAAACACCTGCATTCCCAGTTGTAATTCTGAGAATTTTGTCTTTGACGTCTCTTGCTTATCAGTTACCTTTCATGTATCACTTCCACTTTTCAGTGCATTTTATTCTTAATATTATTTCCACAACAGAGCATGGGATATATGCTGAAATAAGAAACCAGGATATGATGAACCTTTTGTCAATATACACCAATTTACTTTTCCTTTTTAATCCTTTGGTGACCCTCTAATAAACTGATAAACTAAACATGGTGGTGCTTAGGCTCCTTAGGGGCGGGGGTGTGTTAGGGCATCTTGTGATTTATCAGTTATGCTGACAGAAATCTAGCTATTAGTGTAGTGATTAATACAGGCGGAATCACCCAGTTTGCTCTGTTGGGCCTATTTTCTTTACTGTGCTGCAGTTTTGTGAGTTTAGTAGTTGATTTTTGGTTCTTTTGTTCTTAATTTCAACCAGGTTTGTATCTGTAGGATCCACTCTTCCATTGTTTGGGGAGGAGTGGAATGTATGTCACCTTTACCTAGGCACGCTTTCTGCACCTTCTGTTCTAAGTTTGTTCAGTATACTGGTCTCTCTAGTGCCTACCATAAATGTGACAAGTAAATATGTCTAATTTGCTGTTTCCTTGCTTGATGGCATGGTACATGAAAGCAGCATGTTTTGGATTTCAGGGACTGTAGGAGAAGTAATCAGTAATCTTTTCAAGGAGACTGCCATCCCATGAAAAGTGGTTTTGGTAAACAGAAGAAATGGTATTGCCAAACCTTCTAATAGAAGTACTAATGTGAGTAGCAACAGTCTCTCTTCCTGCTTAAGGAAGAACTGAAACCCATTTTAAACTCCAGTCTGAGGGAACCATCACAAGCCTATGTTCTCTTCAAATGATATTAGTGGGACATTGAAGCTGGATAGGGCAAGAAAAGTAACAATGGGTTTTGGAGAGATGTATTTGGGTTTAGACATATGGGGCTGCTGGCAAGTCATAGCAAAAAGAAATGGAGAAGGGATTATGTCTCATTTTTGTGCTCTCTTTAAAAATATATATTGAGACTAGAGCTGCTTGGGAAAATTCTTAGTAAAACAAGACTTGTATTGGAAGACAATTGCAATTAAATATGTTTGATCATGTTCACTTTTTAAAAATCAAAAATAATTTGTATATAATGGATGGCGTTTACTGAAGTCTTGTAATGTTTTGCTTGATAATGATTTTTCAATGTATTTTTTGGATGGCATTACGCTGGCTGCCGTGCAATTTGGGTTCAGAAATTCTTCTAGAAAAATTTAAAAGTCAATTTCAAGTGATAAAAAAAAATTTATTAACAAATCTTATTCTGACTTAATATCTTCTCCCACAGATCTTTGGCATTCTAATTAGTACTCAGTAATTTCTGACTTTTCTAATGTCTGAGACCAGATGTGCTCTTACTCCTTGTCTTACTTGCATGAGTATGACACTTTGGCCTGTAAAGCTTGCAATTTGCTATGTAAATTGTTAATGCATATTTGGATCTGTGTGGGTTTCAGTTTTTGTTTTATTTTTTAAAAACTTTAATCTATCCCTTTTGTAAGCCTCATGGTGTTCCATTTGTTTTATCTCAGGGGAAGGCCTTTCAGCCTCCCGCCACTCTTTGCGAACAGGTCTCTCTGCCTCAAACATTTCCCTGAGAGGAGAAAGCCGTTTGTCAGTTCTTCTCCATTCCCTTCTTCCTTCTTCAAGAGCTGGAACCCCGGCAGCCTCAAGGTGTACAACCCCTGTAACTACCCCTCAAAACACACCACCCTCCAGTCCTACCTGCAGTCTCCCGTCAACCACAAGTGCCCAGCCGAGTCCTCTTCAGGGCAAGGAATTGCTGGTGTCACCTGCCAGTGATGATATTCCTTCAGTAGTAATCCACCCACCTGAGGAGGACTTAGAAGTGCAGGAAAGCCAGGAAAAGAAGACACAGGAAAATATTGGCAAAACACCAGGCAACTATTGAAATTTAAGCTATCCATGTGTGATGCTCTCTGCATCTGGATCACTTGCATTGTGATGTTTTTGGCACATAACTTGGGCACAAAGAAATATGATAACTGTTACCACTGCCTGCATGTTTATTTCTTCTCAGTTGTGACTGTTTTGTTGTTTGGCATTTTTAACTTTTTAGCTTTTAACTAAAGCAAGCAAAAATTCTTTAATTAACATTTGTGTAATTAAAAAGTAATATGGTTTTAAAATCTAATATATAAGCAACGTGTCAAAAATGGTGGCCTTTTCCTTTCACTCACCTACAGTCCTTACCAGTTTCGCTTTGATTTTATCAGTGGTTAATATTTAAAAGCAGTGTTTGATATCCTGAGATAGGTACAGTTGAAGACACGGTGAAGTATTAGACACAAATATGAAAAGAATAAGGAAAGATGCCATTATCAGTGGTGTTCATAGTTGTATAATGAAGCCTTCAAGCAGTTTTATTTTTGATTTTCTGCTTTTAAAAACCATGGCTGTTAAAACTAGTAGTAGTTGATGATGAAATTTTCAGGTTCAGTTCACCTGCAGCTGTTTCCAGAAAGCTCTCCATTAGTGCATTGCTTCAGCATCAGGCACTCTGTTAGTGTTTTGTTGTGTTTGATATGCAAAATTGGAGGAGGTACTTAAGAGTTTTTAACTGTAGGTTGGAGATCTGCAATTTTTTTTTTTGTTGTCTTGCAGAGCTTTGTTCTTTATATGTGAAAAGGAACGTAGATGTATAGATAAGTTGAAAGAAACTGTCAGAACTTTCCATCCTTGAATTGTTTTTAGTAAAGGTTTCATAATTCATGTATTCTGCATACATACTGTTATACTTGCTTTCCTTTTGCGAAATTATCACCTACTTGGAGACTTCATGATTCTTCTGGGTGGATCATGTTTTTAAGGGGAAGATCATCCTTCTTTTCAGCCTTGAGGCTCCTCCTGCCTTTTTCCCCTCCCCTTGTCAGATACTTGCATTGCCAAAATCTAGCATATAGGTTTGTCAGTTTTAGACTTGTTGGGGGAGAGAGGGGCTGATTTCACTCCGTTCTTCCTCCAGTGAGGCTTTTCTTGGCTTCTTCCTCACTCGTTTAATAAGTAAGAGCACACTGTTACATGTAGCAGTGAAAAAATGCTGACAGACGAAAGGCTGTGCTTATCTGACTTTTCACATTTGGCAGCGGAGTCACTGAAAAGGAAGGAGCAAACGATGTCCTAAGCTGTTAGGACAGCTTAAGCTTACTTGAGTTGAAGTATAGGGGCCTGAGCATTACTTCAATTCAGAAAAGCAAACAAAAGCCTCTTTCTCTGACTTCCATCTGGGAAATTAATAGCATTCACAGGAAGATTATTCTTTCATGGGTCATCTTCCTAAGGTAATTAGAAACCAGAAGTAAAATACGAGCTGTAATTGGTTTTCCAGTTCTCATTTATCTGACGGGAACAAGAGCATGCCAGACCCAAGGTCTTTAGAACCCAAGAGCAAGCAAACAAATGAAGATCAAGTACTTGATGTTGCTATTATCACTAATACAACTTTCCATCAGAATCTGTAAATCATGTTCAAATTGGTTTTGTTCCTCAAGGGGATGTTTCTCATAAAGGAAAGATCTGAAAGGGGTGATTTCCCAGTTAATCCATAAGTAAAAGTCTTTTCTGAGAATGTTAAACACCAACAATGATGGAAGACATTTTTGTTTTCTGGGGTTTCCCCTCCCCTTTTTTAATTCAAGAAGTCATCTGACCACAGAAAGACATGTTTTCCTTTGACGACATGAATGCCTTTGACGACATTCTCAGACCATGACTTCAGGGCTGCAACTGGACTAGTCTCTGTCTTGGGAGACAGAATCAGAAGGAAATCCTGATGAGCAAGTCATCTTCCTGATAGTAATTAAAAAAAAATATCTTCCTGGTCCATTCTACTATAGAGTATGGTCTGTATTACCTCTCTGGTAATTCAGAATATTGTAATCTGAGTGCTTTTTCAACATTTGTATGATGGAGTTGGGTTTGCCTCCTGTGAACATTAAGAACTGTGTTAATTTTCTAATAGGTGGATTTCTTCTGTTCAGTGTTCATCTGTTTTTGGCCTTGTGTTCCTCAGACTTTATTTTTTAGTCTTTACTATAAATAGCTGTAAGATTACTGAACTTAATATGAGTTGCTGTAAAAGGAGGGAAGAGGGACATGCTTTTGGTCTACCACTTAATTTTCATCAGTCAGTCATCAGTTCATAGTAAGTCAACCAGAAAAGCAGTTCTCTTAATTTTTTTTTCGTTTTTTAATTTTTTTTATTTTGCCATCAGTTGAAGAACTGTTGAATAATGAATTCCATAGGTAGGGTTAGGAAGGGTGAACTATGTCACAGCTAAAAAGAACACTGTTAATTCACCAGCTTTCATTGAGCTTTTTAATATCTGTGAACAACAGCAAAGTAGCAGAGATCTTTTTGTTCACTAATAAGTGTATTTTAGAGCTGAAGAAAATAACATTTAGAACAGCTTCCCTCTTACAATAATTACTTACTGAAAGTAGAAATTCAGAAAGGATTGCATACTTGTTTTCTAGTAGTAATTTGAACATTTTTTACACATTAAGGCTGCATTGGAATTTAGTTTTTAAAATTGCTTTTTATTTCCTTAAATATAAATGTGGTGTGACTTCATATTTAAAAGTTTATTATGCATTTTTTGCCTAGACATAATTATATTGGAATAGTCACGCTTAGATGTTGAACTTGTGTCTTACCCATTCTTTTAGATGAAGCAGAGATGTGAGGCAAATGTCTGTATTTCTTGCTTTTTTTTATCAGTAGACAATGTTGCTTATGTTTTTGTGATTGCAGTATGAGGTGTAGTTGGCTAGAAAAAATGCACATGATCTTTACTGAAGGTGTAGTTAATAAGTACTTTGACTTGAGTGTCTTAGGAGGTTACAGTCAAATTACTCAACACTCAGTCCACTGTTGTCTTTTGGGGGAGAGAGGTGGTACATCTGCTTAACTAACTAACAACGTCAAGAAGAGTACGGTTGTGTTTTTAATGATCCCCTTGGTAGCTTGGTTGTGATGAATTTCTCTGTTTCATAGTCCGAAAAGTACTGCTAGGTAGTTGTCCTTTTTGCAGTACAAAAAGTTTGCATCTACTGAACTGGAGAAGAGAGGGAAGTAAGTTCTTTTATTAGTGTGAGATTTGAATAAAAGTGTTTCACTGTTAGAGAAGATACCTTTTTATTCAGAGTTTCTCTGCAAATATCAGATTGGTTGATGTGCATAATGAAATGAAGTATCATACGGAAATGCTTGCCTAGGTCTTAAAACCTTTAAGCAGTTTTGTCTTGTGAGAGCACCAGTCTGTCCAGCTGCAAGGCCAACAGAAAGGCAAACTACTGACATGTGGTTTAGGATCAGAGAAATATTCCTGTGTTAGTGCTGAAACTTGTGAGCCTTAACTATGACTGGCTGGAGAAATTTTGAAGGGAAACCTTTTAGAAGAATCAGTATCACTTTAGTACTGAAATAATAAGTACTGATGCTAATATGTAGAATCCTTATTCTCTGTCCTTCTCCTTGATTGTCACTCCACTTTGTTCTAGTCTCTGCTTGCTCTTACTCACTGTCCCATTTCTAAAAAGTGCCAAATGATGCATTATGGCTCATCTTTCATCAGTTATAAACATCTTGAGTTTCCTCTGTTGCTATTGGAGGAGGGGAAAAAGTAAAAAAATTTTATATGCATAAAATTTATATAACACTGCTCTTCCACAACAACTGTTTAATATTTAGTTCTACAAGCACATCAATTCTTAAGCAGTTAAATACTTTGATCAGCTGGTTTCACAGGAGGCTGGTGCTGTGATCCTTCTGAATAATTTATAAATCTTGAAGTAGAAGAGTAGAATATGGGGAATTTTTTTTGTTGTTGTTGTCTAGCTAACTGAACACAGTATTTATAGTGCTAGCTCATTACTTGTGCATGTTAGGATTTAGGAAGGAAATTACACCCTATTAACTTCATTTGGTTTTTGCTTCAAGAAAAACTACCCATACCACTTATATCCCTATGAACTGTAAGAATGAAAATTAATGGTAAAGGCTTGGACCTGCATGTTTTCTGTTGATAAGAGGACTCTGAGAGAGTTTTTTGGAAACAAATATGGGGATGAAATACAGTGAATTCAGTTGTCATTTGAAATACTAAAAATGTCAAAATTGTTGAATTATAAACATGGAGATATGCAAATAGTTATGTGGCAGTAGTTATGATAGAACAACAGCCCAAAGGTAGCCAGTGAGGATTTAGTTTTTATCTTGACTAGAGTGACACTTGACCTACCTACACACAAACTTTCTCCATGTAATATGGTATTTAGACTTCAGTCTTTGTGTAGATGTGGTTTTGAAGGCATGTGAAAACATGTTCTGTTACCACAGCTGAAAGGTTTAGTGTAGACAGGCAAGAAGGCCAAATGCATTTCTAGTGCATTTTAAACTGAACAAATAAAAGCTCTGTAATCCAAAAGGTGGGATTTGGGCTTTGTTTATGCATGCCTAGACCAGCTTTTAAATGTTAATTTGGTATAGGGTTAACCATGATGCAACATGGAATTCAGTGTGTTCGAATACTTGGATTACGTTGCCTTTTGCACCCTTTGGTTTTGTTTTGGTGCAGGTGTCAGAGGGAAGCTGTATGTTGAATAATTTCATTGTATGTGCCACTTTAGCTAAAGTGTATATTCCATATATTAACATCTGGTCAGATGAATAGTGGGAGCTTTGGTTTGTTGATGTAAATCATGGTTTGCAAGCTGTCTATCCTTCCTGTAGTACACTACTTACTTTGTACAGTTTAGTTAATTACCAGGATATAATTCCTTCTATTTGTGACCTGAGGCTTGCTGATGCTTTTTGCCATTGCAGTAGCTGCTACACAGCAGACTGGTTAGCAGAGGTGTTTGCATTTGGTGTCCGAGGACTTCTTAATGTGGTGAAGGTGCTATATACCAATTACTGTATCAGTTATGATTAAAATGTCAGCAGTCTTTTCTGCAATTCAAGTAGCTTGTGTTTTCAGGTGACTGTTCTGCAAATGGCCATCATTTGGGCAGTACTTAATTTTTAAAATTATGTCATTATTTTGACAACACAGTGACTTGTTAATGCTGCATTTATTATACTAATGTAGGGCACTGTTACTGAATAACGTGCACATTTACTTTAAGCAAACTGCCACATTGAGTTTTGGTAGTGTTGCACACTCAGTTCACTTCGTTCACCATTTTGAACTTATCTCCTTTGTTTTAATTTTAGGGCTGTTAGCATCTCCACAGTCAGCACCTGGAAATTTAGACACTGGGAAAAGTGGAGATGTTAAAGGTACTGGGGCAGGAGGAAGCAGAGAAAACAGCACAGTTGATTTTAGTAAGGTAAGTACCATTAAATACTTTAGTGTTTACCAGAAATTAATTATGTAACAAAAAAAATGCACTGGTTGTAACTTCCCCCTTAGTTACAACTGAGACCTGTACCAGTGTACACAAGACATAGGTACTAAGATGAGTCTCAGAATATGGTCTAGGCTAAATGTGTTACGTGTTTTGAAAATCTTCCCAGTGGGATGGAATATATTGTTTGATGATCTTCTCAGTATTTTGGTAACATAAGAGTGCAGCTGCTGTACTTTCTGGTGCAGATGAAGTTAGTTTCAGATCTACTATTAAAGCTCATGGAAAAGTATTTTGTAGATTGTGTTGTAACTTTTTTTTCCCTAGGACTTTTTGTTAGTGGGTGTATTTCCCCCCCACCCCATGAAGAGGGCTTTTAAAGAGTACTATGAGTTTCCTGTACAAAGACTATTGTACATCTTAATCATTAGGAACATGTGATATTGCTTTCTGGAGAAAATCTTGTAACAAAATCTACAGTAAATCTCTTGTATTTCTTTCATGATTTAAATTTGCTGGGCAATTTTTTTTACCATGAAACTCTAGTTTGTAGTGTCATCTGTACTGCAAAACCTGTAAGAGAATTGGTTTGCCCAGTTAAATAATGATGTTTAAGGAAAGGTAACGTATAGCGTAGTTCTGATCTAATTATGATAGGTGCCATATATTCCTGCTCCTCTGTCACAGTTTTTATATTTTTGCTTGGCCTGTCCTTGTGTACACCTGCCTTGTCTCCTGTTGAACAGGAGTCAGCCTCCTGGCACTGTAGTTGTGGCACACTTGGTGTGGGACTCAAGAGGCCATCTGTAAGTTCCCTAGCTAGCAATGTAATTGGTGCTTGTGTGTGTGTGAATACAGAGTTCATGTCCTGTACCACTTTCTAATGCACTTCTGTAATTATGTACAGAAATGGATGTGAAGATTTTCAGCTGTCATATTCTTTATGGATGAAAAGATAAATATACAAATTATTTTTCAAAATTATGACATATTTGAAATACTCAGCTTTGAAATAACTCACTGCATTCTAGAAACCATGTGTAATTACATGAACTCTCCTTAGTTAATTGTGCATAGATTTTGTTAATTTATGTCCTATCACAAAATGTTTGTCATTTTAATATTAGAAAAGTGATTATGCAGTTTGGAGTCTTCTAGAATATACTAGGTGTTAGTAATTCTAACTTCTAGAATATAGTTTATTATTATTTGGCTGGCTGGCTGACGTTTTCTAAACGTGTCTGTCTTTTCTGTACTGTGGGATACTTAATTTGCTTTATAATTTTTCTTTGTAGCATAAATGTCTAGTAAATTGTGATAAACATAATTATGTTACAGATTTTTTGCTAAAAAATGTAAGGGAATAAACATTTGTTTCATCTTTGTATGAATAGGTTGATATGAACTTCATGAGGAAAATTCCTTCAGGAGCAGAAGCATCAAATGTGTTAGTGGGAGAAGTAGATTTTTTAGAAAGACCCATTATTGCTTTTGTGAGGCTCTCCCCTGCTGTGCTTCTCTCGGGTCTCACAGAGGTTCCGGTTCCTACACGGTAAATAAATGCCTGGAAAGTCTGGCTTTACTTATGCACTAAGATAATAATATTTAAGATCTCAAATAGTGGAAAGGTTTTCTATAGACTGTATTAAGCTCAAGATATGTAGAGGTTTGTTTAATGCCAGTCATTTGCTGCAGAATTGGAATGAGCGAGGTCTGCCATAAAATTCTGTGAACGCATAAAATACATGTTGTGATGCGGTCTGAAGCAAGTGCAGGAGTTGAAACTGATAGGTGACTTGGAGTAAAAGCAATGAGTCTTCCAAGCTTCTGTTGCCATTTTAAAGATGGGCGTGAAGATGGTTATAATTCCCTTCAGTGTGACACAGCTTGTCAGAGGGGAACAGCCCACTAAGTCTGAAAGACTGTCTAATCAGAAGCTCTCCTCTTTCTCTACAATTGCTCTGTCTATGAATAACCTGGGGAGTGGAAAAGTTTGGGTTTTTTTTAATTATGTGCTCAAGTTGACATGGCTTTCAGTCTGCAATATGCCATCCAGCCTGGTGCACCCACCCCTGCTCCCCAAAATCATGGGGCTCGCCAGTGTACTGTGGGTGTGTTTACTACAGATGTTCAGAATATCAAATTGCCAGTCCCATGATGAAGGTAGCAAATCATTTCATCAGCCATCATGGAGGACACTTGATTTTCTGTGCACATGGATGTATAGGACTGTTCTGTGATGTTTGGCATGCATTTGTACGTTCATGTTTTAAAATGATCCAAGAGTTTGTTTATCTTGGGAATTTTCAGTTTACACACAGTTTTTAAGGGCAAAAATTAATGTATGTGAGAATTTTCAGAGGGCAGTTGACATTAGTGTTCATATTTATTGGGAAATTGCATACAGGTTATTATATCAATGTAGCTAAAATTATTCTGTCCTAAGTTTTTCAGAATGGTGTAGGCCTGCAGATTTGGAATAACATACTTGGATCCTGAAGTTGCACTCTCAGTTTCAGTTAGGGTAGGACACTTGCAAAGGACACATAGAATTGAGCTTTTTGTACTGTGAAATAAAAGAAGATGCTACTTCTTCTTCCAAGTGCATTGTGCTTAGGAGTTTCATTTTCATGGAATATAGGAAGGTCATGAAACAAATGACTGAGTTCACTCTTTGGTTTGTATCCATTTGAATGTATAAAATGCTACTCCTGTTCAAGGTTTTGGAGGAACTTTTCATGTTTTTTTTTTTTTTTGTTTGTTTGTTTTTTAATAAATAATTGTGGTAACAGTTACTGGGGTTGGGCATAGAGACTGTTAACATGTGTTAGGCTTAATTACGAAGATTTTGTAGTCATTTTGGTTCAGATTTGAATTCCTTCCAGTAATGACTTTGAGCAGAGTTTTTTCAGTGTTACGGCTTTTAAGATCTGAAATGGTGAAAATGATATTTTTACTTCATCACTAAATTTTTTTATAAACATTAGTTTGAAAGATCCCCTCTGAGTATATGCCAATAAGTGACCCATATTCATCTCTATTGCTTTCTCCACAGGTTTTTGTTTTTATTGCTGGGACCAGTAGGAAAAGCTCCACAGTACCATGAAATTGGAAGATCAATAGCAACGCTTATGACTGATGATGTGAGTGATATATTTTAAATGTTTGTAGTTATAGTCTAGAATTTACCAATTCAATTTACCAATTGATTTCAGTAAATGATTTTGAAGTGACAGGTTAAAGGAAAAGAAACCCACACAAACTGGTTCAATGAAGAACTACAAACTTAATGGTAAACTAACTTTTCCCCGTGTCTGTCTTGAAGAAATTCTAAATGTATTTCTGAAAAAGTTATTTTTGCTTTGATGTATAGATTTCATTTTTGTATTATTGTTTAACAGAAATATTAAACAGAACTGTTTTTGACATGAATCATGGTATGTCAAAAAGGACACAACAAACTGTGTAATTGTTCAGGACAGAAAGTTTTAAGAATACATGCAATTGAGTCATCACAGATTTTTTAATTATTTTTTTTTATCTCAGTAAGGTCAAATAATTAAAATTAGAGTTTTGCTGGCCCATTTGAAGTTGTATACTTAGAGTCCTATTGGTTTTAAAGGCCGCAAGGTAGTCGAAACTTCTTAAGACTGTTGCTGCCTTACTGAGCGAAATGAGCATGTTTTAGTTTTGGCTTCACCTTGAGCGCCACCTACTGAACTTCTGGTAATTTTTAGGGTTATCTAGCAGAAATTCAAGTACTGTTTACTCTAAAACAATATGAAGTTTGGAAATGTAAACAAAAAATATGTCATTTTGTGGTTGGGTAACCAACCTGTGAATAGAGTTTTTGTTCAGTGTCAGAACTGAATATTGAAAACTTTAGTTGAAGCTTCTGATTTTTTTTAGGTAGGCTGATCTGATTGTTAGGAATACTGTAGATCATTGAAATAGAAAAATTACCAATTTTTCAGTGGTATAAAAAGACCTAAATAGACTTCCAAGATCTAATTTAAGATCAGAAGATCAGGTTTTTGGAGATGAAGAGTCTGGATTTCAACTGTACCAGAAGCAATTTAGGATGGTCTTTTGCAGAGATATTTTTTTAATAGCAAAATAGCATATTTTCTTATCTCTGTATATAAAATGCATCTTGGGATTCAGGACCTGTTTTTTTTATTTTACGCTGCTTGTTTGTCAATTCAGAGTTTGTGTTGTCATCTGTGAAACAGTGCACTGTGTTTTTTGGGGTTTTTTTGAGCATTAGGATTATTGTTTTCATGTGCTCTTTAAGTAGTCTTTTAATTAAGCTAGACTTTTATAAATGAAGTTCTTCTTAATAAAAACTTGTGTTTTGATTTGAAGCTTATTTGAAGTATTTTCTCTCCTGATTCAGCATAGCATAGTGGTACAGTACCTGTAGGGCAGAATTATTCAGGTAATAGTACATGAATTTCATGTCCTGAATGTTGAAGATTAACTTTTTATTTAATTTAAAAAATGAACTCGGTATTCATTTTGAGTTTGAAGATAAAACTACCATAAAAGAGTACCTTTTAATGCAAAAGTTTGCAAGTAAATCAAAATCCCAACTTTTGAGGACCTATAAAATATTTTCCAGGCCTTTAAAAATAATGAATTGCAATCATTATATAATGATAATCAGTTACTGTTGCAGAAAAATAAAATAAAAATGAATGTTGAGTACTTTCTTCTTGTAGGTTTTCCATGATGTTGCCTATAAAGCAAAAGACCGAAATGATTTGTTGTCTGGAATTGATGAATTTTTAGACCAAGTGACAGTCCTGCCTCCAGGAGAGTGGGATCCATCTATACGAATTGAGCCACCAAAAAGTGTTCCTTCCCAGGTAAAAGCAAATAGAAGTCCAGTCTTTCTTGTAGTGAGGGGGCCAGAACTGAACACAGGATTTGAGCTGCTGAGTACAGAGGGACAATCACTGCTCTAGTCCTGCTGGCCACACTATTCTCGATACCAGGCCAAGATGTCACTGGCCTTTTTGGCCACCTGGGCACACTGCTGGCTGCTGTCCAGTTGGCAGGAAAGTCCCTACATCCATTTTGCACCAAAAGCAGATTGTCGATTTAAGTCAGAGGAAAAAAAAGGGTGGGGAGGGGGAAAGATGTTAATCAGTTTTCTGCTATGCTCTTCAGTAAATTTTATTTACTATATTTCCTTCTGAAATACTGAAGTGAGTTCATGTGAGAAGTAGGAGAATTGTTCAGAAATTGTACCTGCATTCATATTATAAATTTTGCTACCAGCCTAGCAATGATCAGCAAGAATATTTGTATTCTTAAAAAAACTTAGTTTGCATGCAGCTTTGATTGAAATGCTGTAATGTATTTTGTCTAGCATATAGTGTTCACAGAATGTTTATGAAATGAATGCAAATTGAGCATAGCATTCTGTTACAATGATACAGGCTTAGAACGAGAGCCAGTAAAAGTGTGTCCTTAGAGAGACTTCCTGCTCCTTGTCCCTCTTTCAGGGGAATTTGGGCTGCCCGGATCAGAAGCAGGGCAGAGACCAGTGCTCTTGGTTCAGGAGGTTGGCATTGGTGTTGAGTCCAGTGGTGGTGATTTGGTGGAGTGGGTACAGTAGAAAGGGGTGGCAGCTGTGCAGTTTATTCATGACTTACCTGAGGCTACCATGTAACCTGTTTTCAAAACAAACAGGGCTCATGGTTTTTTGGAAGGCAATCTCAGCTGAAAAATTTATGAGGAGCTGGTGAGCAGCCTGCTTAGCAGGGGAATGACTTCTCATTTATATTTCAGCTAGATACTGTGAGGTCAGTTTCTGGTAGAGGTTTCTGCTCTGGAAATGGTTGAGAAAAAGTAAATATTTCTGGGTCTCATGGTTGAGCCTCTACTGTGCCTTGAAAAGCTAGGCTTTGTTTTATCGTGTTTCAGGAACTTATTTCTTGTTATTATTAATGCTGTTGTGCAAGGTACTAGTAAGATCTTTTGTGGAGTGTTGTACAGTTCTAGTTATCTGTACTCAACAAAAGATGAATTTGGCCAATGGTGGACTGCTGATAAGCTGGAAATTTAAAAAAGGTTGGGGAGGCATAGAGTCTCTGCACACTGTTTTTTAACTATATGTTAGTCTCAAAGTATCTTTTTTTCTTTTTATATTTTTTCTATTTCTGTCTTTTCTGTAGGAGAAAAGGAAGGCACCTAAATTTCCAAATGGATCTACACCTATAGGAGAGACTCTCAAAGAAGAAGGCCATCATGCTGGACCTGAACTTCAGAGAACTGGAAGGTGTGTTCACTTTCCTAAATGCTAGCTGCCATAAAGAAATAAAAGTGATAAATCTTCATCTTAATGATTGCCATTTGAACATCAAAAAACATGCTATAAATGTCAGAGTACATCCTTTGTCCTTTTCAAGTGTTGGATTCTTGCCTCTAAGTGCCAATCTACTTAAAGTATTTTCAAGCCTGTGGCAATGTTTCTCAACACATTTGCGAAGGATTTCACATAAGATACTGCCTAATTTAACTAACTGACTTTTAAGAGTTGGGTTTTAAATTTTAATTATCAAGAGCATGCAATTATCATAATTACAGCAGGAATATGCAATTTTAAGTATTGGGCTAGGTACTAAAAATTTCCATTAATGCAAATCTGTTTTATTAAACATGTAGGAAATATAAAGTGACAAAAAGTACTTTGGTATTGGCTAGCTTTGGTTTTTGGTCAGGTTTCTCTTAGACCTGAAATAAAATTGAAGGAATTTCTTTCAGTTTTTGTTCTCTATTAATTCTGAAATACTTGCCAAAGAAGTTTTCAACATGGGAAATACTTGGTTAAGATTAAACTTTTATATCTCAGAGTAAAGATTAAATCAACTGAGAAATTCTGGAATATATGTATAGTTGTTATCCCCAGAATAAACTTCCAAATGAAATGCATCTTTCTCATACATTTGCGAGAAAGGCATTGCAACCTTTGTGTTGATTTTTACCATTGTGAATTTGTTATAATTACTTTTTGCCATTTTATAGACAGTATGTGGAGCTGAGAAGGTCATTCCTGCCCGCAGAATTATCTTTAGAGAGGCTGGTCTTTTTCTTAGGAATGTTTGGGGAGTTTTTAATAATTAAAAATAAAATACATTTTTCTAAGTTCAAACTAATGCCTAGTATTTTTGAGTCTTAAAGTTTTTTTTTAAATTGCCAAATGTTTTAAAAATCATGCAAATAACATACCTGGTTGGACTAGCTTATGTATGTTTGATTTTGTATTTGCATTTATAGAATATCTGTGTATTCTAGATGTAAACACTGACCTAAATTTATTTATGGACCTAATCACACATATGTAGGGAATTCAAATCAAAAAGCTACAATCACTTCCTGGAGTAGTTATATTGAAATGTGTCAATGCAGTGGGTTCAATTGAGGTTTAGCATATTTCTTCTATTCCTTGTTTTGAATATCATAAAACAGATTTGACTTAAACCAGTATTTAGGTAAAACAGTTTGCAAAGTTATTTTTTCAGTATCTAGCCCATATCAACAATACCTAGCCAGCTTTTAAAAATGTGGGTAACCTGCTTGATTATGTTTGGAATACTGCTGAATTGGAATAGATAAGATTCTCATTTGTGTTTTTAACTGTTATGCTTTAATCTGGATTATGAAATAGCTAATTTGTGCCGGCAATAGGCACTGGCAGTCATGTGTAGCCCATAGTTTTGAACTAGCTAGAATCCTTTAGTGTACAGTTTGACGAGTTTCATCTCACCTATTTAGGCTTTTTGGTGGTTTGATACTTGACATCCAAAGGAAAGCACCTTTTTTCTTGAGTGACTTCAAGGATGCATTAAGCCTGCAGTGCCTGGCCTCGATTCTTTTCCTATACTGTGCCTGTATGTCTCCTGTAATCACTTTTGGAGGGCTCCTGGGAGAAGCTACACAAGGCAGAATAGTGAGTACAAAGAATGGTAGTGGCCAGGCTTTTAGACCTTCAGAGGCAAGTCACTGTGTGCATTTGTCTCATTTATTTATACTTGTATTTGAAGAATTTACCCACAGCACTTGATTAGCCTGCCCCAAAGCAGATCTTCCCCAAAAGGTAATTGCTGTGGAAAATGTGGGGAACCCATGTGAACAGGAGAAGATGCACAGTGGAGGTAAAAAATGTTTATCCTGCCTTATTGGATGAATGGCTTCATGAATTGAGAAAAGGCTTGCATTGCCTTCTTTTTGGCTACTTAAAAGTAACGAATAGCAGTAAAGGTGCACCATCCCACTAGGCCTACTTTAGGCAAAATCACAGGCTCAAGGTGGATAGCCAAGAACACGTACTGGCCTTGAGTAGTAGGCCTATGAGGATGATAATGCCTGCAGTGTGTGGCGAGCCGTCCATTGTGTGTTTACCAAACGGACAGGATGTGTATGTGCTTGCACTAGTGGTATGTTGGTCACAATACAATCAAGTGTCTAAGGTTTATGAGCAGAAAATACTCTTCATTGTACATTACTTGAATATAAACCATGCAAATACAAAATTTTGGTAGTGTTATAAAAGATAATACCAGCACATTTTTCACCAGAATGTCATTACACTTGAGTTTTTGGAGCAGGGAAAAATTACTTAATACCAGCAGTTTTAATAACTTAGTGTCGATTGGCTCATGAGTAAACTGGTTTGAAGTGTATTTTCTGTTTTTAAATCTATCACAAAGAAACAAGGCTTTGTCCTTTTGGGGGAGGGAAGCATGTATTCACATGTGTCCTTTGAGTTTTAAAATTCTGGTAAAGCTTGAAGTGTTATAAAATTTTTCTTGATACTTAGATGAAGTTTTTAAGGTTGCATTATATTAAAATGTAGTTAATTGTTTTATCCCTTTCAAGTATTGCTGTTGACTCAAATTTTTGTTAATAGATGTAGCACTTCAGGCTGATAGAAAATACAGAAATGAATTATGTCTTTTCTGCGTGCTGGTATTGCCACTCTAAATATAGGAATGATTATCAAAATATCACTGTAAATTTTGAATGTACAACATACATAATTATGAAAATATACTCCTTTTAAAGCTTGATTCTTAAACACCTTCTTTCTTTTAGCTATCTGGAATTGTTTGCGGGTTTGTTCCTGCCTTCAGATACTTGGTGTGCATCATTGAATAAAACATTTAGTTACTGCACACACATGTTCAAGCACAGTAGCTGACATTGTAAGGTACACAGTTTGTATTTGAAACCTTCCCTCGCATTCTCAGAGGTCATCACGTCCACAGTACTCCTCTCCCTGCCACCCTGACTGAGAACCCCAAGGTTAATGCATTGACTAACCAAAAGCACTAATTCAAAGGTAATAGAATGAGAGACTGGGATTATATTTTTTTCTGATATAATGAACAAAGGACTCATTTTCATTTTTAATGACCCCAGTTCAGCAAACCATTTTGACCATTTTCAGATGCTTTCCTGAATTGGAGCTCAAGTTGGCATAGATACTGCTTTCCTAGACTTGCATAGTTGCAAAATAGCAAACATTTAAAAATTCTGTCAGGAACCCTGTAATTTCATTACAGGAATCTATAATCCTTGACTTCTTATAGTGATAGGTGGTGTAGTTAACTGTTTTCAAAATGAAATTTAGTATAATTTTTGTATTTAAAATTCCTGCCCCTCTTTTCTGAGGTGCATTGTCACTGGGTTTTTTTAGCAGAAAATGTTATAGTAAAACATTTAATTCAAGAACTGAAGTAGTTATCTGAATTAAGTGAAAGAAATGCATTACCAGGTGGGACATTGGTTTACTGCTCATCTATTTTTGGTGTCATGTATACATAAACCAATAGTGTTCGTAATTTCCCCTGCTCCTCTGCTTGTCAGTTTGTTTTTCTTTTGTAATGCTTGGTTGACTGATAGAGGTTTGATACGGCAGACCGTATCATGTTTGGTACAGGTATGTTGCAATATATATGTATCAATTTTCTTTACAGAGGCAGATAATTCTTTCCATAAACTACATGTTGAGTACCTGTTTTCTTTTTTATTAGTGTTTTTTTTTAATTACTATTATTTTAAAAATATGTATAATTGTTGCTATGCTTTTCCTCCATAGCTAGCAGGACTAGTAACTTGTTCTCATGGTTTTGGATGGTTTTATGTTTCTCAGGAGTGAAGTTTTAAAAATCTTTTGTCTGTGGTATTGTTACTGCAAAACTGTGTTAAGTTATTCTTATCTCAAACATCAATATTAATTGCAATGTTTTTACATCTTGTCTTGTTTCTAAGTTAATGCATCTTAAAGCTGTATTTATGCAGATGTGGTGCTAAACATTAACCTGAAAGGCAGCATAGTTACAGCAGTTTCTTTTCCCCCAAACAGAGTGCAATAGAGTCTCTCTTTGGAGCCTCATTAACTGGGATTGCCTATTCTCTCTTTGCTGGGCAACCTCTTACTATCTTGGGAAGCACCGGACCAGTTCTAGTATTTGAAAAAATATTATTTAAATTTTGCAGGTAAGTGATGTTTGTATTAGCCTCGTGCATTTTTTAACTTTCTAGCCTGTTAAATAGCTTTAATTGAAAGCAGATATGCATTAAGTGTGTGTATGTCCATGAAGATAAATGAAGTGGCAAGAGACTGAGGAATTGGTATAGTTTGGTAAAAGCTGTGAGGCACTGATGAATCTTCATGAGAAAGTCAGTAATAAGAAGTGGTTAGGATTTAAATAAAAGTTACATTCTGCCTGTGTATGGACTCGTTGGTTTTAGTTCTGATGGGGTATTGGTCTGCCCTCTAGGAGAAACTGTCTGGGTAGTTCTGGAGTGATCATCCCCTGTCATCCCTGTGATGCGTCCCAAGCTGGGTAGTTGCACTGTCAGTCTTAGAAACACCTTACAGTGTTGCTTTGCTTTGGTGGAAGATGAGACAAAAAAAGTTTCTGCTTCCTTCAGAGCTAATATAAAGGATGAGAAAAGTGATTAATGCCTACTGAGCTTGGCCTCAGTATCTGTTTTCAAATAGAAAACACTTTATCTTATTTTTGGCTCAGTTAATACTTTTTGTTTCTTTGTTCACACAGAGATTATGATCTTTCCTACCTCTCCCTGCGAACCAGCATTGGTCTGTGGACTGCATTTCTATGCATTTTGCTTGTAGCCACTGATGCCAGCAGCCTTGTGTGCTACATCACTCGATTCACTGAGGAAGCTTTTGCAGCGCTTATATGCATCATATTTATTTATGAGGCATTGGAAAAGCTTTTTCATTTGGGAGAAGTGTACGCCTTCAATATGCACAATGACCTGAATAAACTGACGTTATATTCGTAAGTACCAAGTCTCTGTCTGTTAGTGAAATAAATAGGAAAATACAGAGACATACCATTTACTAAATGGCAATGGGTGCCCCTTCCAGGAAGGGTAGGAGGAATGCTGGAGGTGATATGGGCATGAGAAACCTCAGGAAAATTCTATTCAGGATACAGTGGAATTGAATTTTCTGTGTTGGCTATGGGTGGTTGGAAGGGATGGGGGGGCTGTGACAAAGCCTACTTTAACTGCAGCTTTACTAAAGGTCAGAACAGGAGTTCTGCCCTGCTCCTGCTAGAAATCAAAACTTATAGTATAGTTTGATGAAAGACGATGAGTTGGGTTACCGGGTCACAGCTGCCAAAAGGACATCCTGCTCACTGTTGCTGGGAGAAGCTGCTCATTTCACACTGTTTAGATCAAGACATCTGAATCAAGACATCTGAAGTATTCTTACATTTTCTGGGGTTTTTTTCCTTACTCTTTCTGGATTTCCATTTACCTACTTCATGGCATCCTTTATCTTCATTGCATTTGTTGAGAAATTTGTTTTGTTAGTCTTCCTTCAGCATGCTTGTTGATGTTATTGCCTTGACCAACAACTAGTTATGCTTTCTTTTTTTCTTGTCATACTTACTGTTGCAATTCCTTTCAGTCATCTCCTATTTCCTTTTGCTGTTACTCTAGGATTCAGTTAACGAAGTATGTTTACTCACTATTTTTCAAGTTGCCAAAACACTGTGCTTTGCAAATCTAGGTTCTTTGTGCCTATGCATATCCAGTGTTTTTGTCCTTCTTCACCTTCTCACTATCAAGATGCAAATTCGCCCTTCCATAGTTCTTTGGGGTTTTTTTCAATGTCTTGGTGAATCTCGTAGAAAAAGGAGACTTATTTCTTGCTTATTACCTGTTTCTCTTCTTCTACATAAATGTTTACATGTTAAGCTTATAATTTGGTGTACTTGAATTTTATTTGAAAACATGCTGTTAAATCAATATTCAGTCTAATGTGTTTTGGTTTGTGGGGGGTTTTTGTGTTTGGTTTGGTTTGGTTTTGGGTAGGTTTTTGTTTGTTTCGCATCTGATACCTAGTTCTGTCAACCTGACTGACAGAAAGGATTCTGGTGCAAGTTTGCAAAACACTGCAGTTGGGAGGGGCACTTTTACTCCTACAAAAATGTTGCCAAAAAGCACATATGCAATTGCTTTAAACTGAAGCAACGTATGCTTTTATATCTTCAGTTAACTCACTACATACTCAAAAACGGTATCTTACTTCAGGGGGATTATTTTTGGCCATGTGTAGATCAGAAAGCATGCAAATACAAGATAAATAGCTAACTACTAGAATTTTCAAACAGAGAAAAGACTAAGAAACTTCTAGAGGCTCATGACATATCTATTTTGAAAAGGAGTTGAAGGAGTTGTTGAAATGTAGTCGTCTGCACCAGTTTATTAAATGAAATGGTTTCAAAATCTGTTTTCTCTTATCCTGGTGTGCAGTAGGACTGATTGAAGTTTGACTCATTGTGGGATGCGATGCTTTATAAAAGTCTGAAAACCTTCATTGGTACACAGTCATAGAAAGCTATTTGTGCTGAGTTTGTTGAATTACTTAAAATAACACAATATATGTCAGTATAGGGTTGTTGGAAAGTTGAATCCTTTCGATTTTTGTCTTTATCTTTAATTCACAGTATGTAGAAGTATGCATATGTTTTGTATCTCATTTTGATTTTGGGTACTGTAATTTTTTAAAACTGGCAGATCAGTCAAATAGTTAAGTCAATATCTCACCTGCTTCCCATTCTTTAAAATGAATAGTTGGGGTGGGGAGTCGGGTCTGTGCCATCTATTAAACCTCCTCAGCAGTTGTCTCTGATACTTTATTTCTCCCACCACCCCAGTAGTTCACATGATGTAAGGAGAAGCTTGTACTCTGCTTCTTTCATAGAAGGTTGGAATAAAGTCTGTCTTAAACTCTTCAGGATTTTTGAATTTACTGCAAATCGTTGTGTTTGGGCACATACAGCTTAGACGCAGGGAAACTGTTTTTATTTCCCTTCAGATGTGTGTGTTCTGAGCCTGAGAAACCAAGCAATGAAACGTTGCGTGTGTGGAGGAGTATGAATAAGTCTGGGGAAGATATACCATGGAGCAACCTCACAGTTTCTGTGAGTATCTGAAATATATGTATCTGTATGTATATAAAATGAATATCTGCAAATACCAGTTTAATACTTTTTCATCTGACTGCTTTTTTGATATGAATCTGGACTGTTTTCATTAAAACTGTATTTTTGAACCCTCGTATTCCTTTCCATAAGGCTTTAAACAGTCATTGTAGAGGTTTTGAGGAGCAAGTCCAGGGCAGTAAATGCTAATATAAATGTCTACTTGAGGTAACCACTTTAATACTGGTCAGCAGCACAGTTGTCTTTCTGAAGTGCAGATGAATATGATGAGACCAATAAACAGGAGTTTGGCTTCTTCCATTTCCTGGAAAGGATAAACAAATATTTTTAAGATGATGTGATAATGGAATCTGCAGTTAAAATGTGGTAGCAAACATGTTCCATTAGTTAGACACTGGTATAAAACTGCAACAGAATCAAAGGAACTGTCTAAATATTGGAAGAAAACAATTATTTGAACTGGAAAATTTGGAACTGGCCTGAAAGCATTACCTTCTGGAGTGGATATTCTCTACTTTTTGGAGATTGTGGATGTTCTCAAATGTGTTCTATATAGAAAAGTTGCAAGCTTGGTCGAATATACTAAGTGAATAAAACAAAAATGTTAAAGAGTTTTTCTCTTTGCAGGAATGTTTAAAATTTCATGGTGTGTTTCATGGATCAGCTTGTGGCCATCACGGACCGTATATTCCAGATGTTCTCTTCTGGTCTGTCATACTGTTCTTTGCAACGTTTTTCCTCTCATCTTTCCTTAAGCAATTCAAGACTAAACGCTATTTCCCAACTAAGGTAATTCTGATTAGATGCTATTGTTATCTTGTGATAAATATCTTAGTATAATTTAAGTAGAATTTTGTATTGAGAGATCTATTTCAAGAGAGAAAAGGAAATTAAACCCCAAAAATTAGCTAATAATTGCAAAAAGGAAGACATTAGAGGAAAGAAATAGCTGCAGAAAGTTCAGTTCTTACTCTGGTATCGTTGCAACAAGATGTTCTAAACACTGGAAGACCCAAACAGTCTATCTCCCATATTAAGGGGTATTGCCAGATATCATTTGGAGAGATAATACTTCTAATATTTTCCTCACTTATCCATTCAGAACAATTGTTTGCTTTCCCCAAACTACTGATGTGTGAAGAATTCTGAGTGGTTCCTCAGGGGATTACGGTTTCTAATAGAGGTTACTACAATGATGATTCTTGGACTGATTTATACATTTTCTTCTAGGCAGACTGAAGTGGTTAGATCTGCTAAAAACCTCAGCTCATCACTGGAATGTGTTCCTAACATTTAATAAAATTATCTTTGATAATCTGATGTATTGCAAATTATCTGCCTTCTATAAATTAAAACATCAAATATATGAATATTGATTTGAGAATTATTCAGTAACGTTAATGACTTAAGCTAGAAGGTACTAGCTGTGATGGCTCAGTCTCCTGGTAGGGTTGAGGGGACAGGAAGATGATGAAGGAATTATTTTAAGTAATTTGTCTCTTGCAGTAGACCACTTTTAAATGAGCTAGTCCAATGAACAGAATTATGCAACTTCATACGATGCTGGCAGGCAGCTTAGTATGAAAAATAAGAGAAAATACATGTAATGTTCAGTGGTGTGGTATAATATAAATAGGTTTCACTTTTCATAGGAGAGAAACTGTCTTTCTGTACATGCAAATTATAATGATGAAAAAGCAAGATTTAACACAAGTCTTTCCCTTATAGGTGCGTTCTACCATCAGTGACTTTGCAGTATTTCTGACCATAGTAATCATGGTTTTGATTGACTATCTTGTAGGAATACCTTCTCCTAAGCTTCATGTTCCAGAGAAGTTTGAAGTAAGAAATAAAACCTTTCGAAAAACGTAACTTTTTAAACGCTTGCGGTTTTATAGGCAACAGAGCAATGGATTTGTATAGAAACAGAAATGCTTTCTTTTTTACTTACAATGTAATTGATCAAATAGTCTCTTTTTTCTCTCTTGGATGTGTGTCTCACCCTGACACAAGAGACTGCTTTATGTTGTAATATAACTGAAAAGGAAGCGTTCTTTTGTGCAAATGTACAAAAAGGAAGGATTGACTGGAATTGTTTATTTTTTCCATGTAGATGTCATGTTCACTTGAAACAGCTAAATCAGTCTTTTGATCAAAGCATTGGAAAAAAAGTCTAAATGCATATTTAAGAAACTGATCTACTGTTTGTTGGAGCTGTTTGTAGCAATAAAATCTGCATCCTATTTTAGTCATTTAATTCTTATTGTTAATGGGGGTTTTTTACAGCCCACCCGAAAAGATCGAGGATGGTTCATAGATCCTCTTGGAAGCAACCCTTGGTGGACACTCTTGGTCGCTGCTATTCCTGCTTTACTCTGTACTATTCTCATTTTCATGGATCAACAAATAACAGCTGTTATTATAAACAGGAAAGAGCACAAACTGAAGGTAAAAATAATTTCTCCAAAAGCCTAATGTTGTGTAAGCCAAGTTTATTTTAAATCATTCACTCTACAAATCTGTGAAACATTACCAGCACCTACGAAATATGTGTTTAATTTGACTAATAAAGAATAAATTCAATGTTGTAGACACTCTCAAAGTATGTAACTTTTGTAGTTGTAGTTTATTTACCAACTGAGTTAGAAGTACAGTATCATATAAATAGAAAGTTTATCATGTGATTTGTTTGCTTAATTTTACAGAAAGGCTGTGGTTATCATCTTGATCTGCTCATGGTTGGTGTTATGCTGGGGATATGCTCTCTCATGGGCTTACCGTGGTTCGTTGCTGCAACTGTCCTGTCTATAAGTCATGTTAATAGCCTGAAAGTTGAATCTCAGTGCTCAGCACCAGGAGAACAACCAAAGTTTTTGGGAATCCGGGAGCAGCGAGTGACAGGATTGATGATTTTTGTGCTGATGGGAATGTCAGTGTTCATGACCTCTGTGTTAAAGGTGAAAGACAGTTTTTCCAAAATACTTCCTTTGTGCTTTTGATTTTGATGTCGTGATTTAGCATTTCATGATATTAGGAGATTTTATTATGTGAAGTAAAATATGCCGGGATCCATTCTAAAACTGTTTTTTTAGTAACAGATGTTAGTTGAATACAAACAATGTTGGGAGGATGTAAGAAATCAAAATCTGAGAAAACTAGGTATGTAGTGAATATTAAAGAAAGCAACCTGATTTTCTTGCCAGATCTTTTTTAGTTTATTGAATCCATGTTACCTCAAAATTGTAGTTTCCATGTTAGTGGGTAAATGGAGAGAGAAAAGGAGTGTGACAAGGATATAAAGTTACTTGAGCAGAAGTAGTACAATATAGCAGAGGGAACAGAAACGTGGTTTAAAAGGTGATCCTCAGAAATTATATTGTTCTTGTTTTCAGCTTGTGAAACTTTGTTTGATGCTTAGAGTATCAAGATCATATGTATCATCACGGTGTAATAGTGATTTTGCTGGTTGCATTGTAGCTTCAGATTACACTTTGTCTCTTAATTTATATCTCTAGTGGCCTTTCAAGGACTTTATTGGAAGGAAACTACTCAGTTCAGTTGGCTTTTTGTTCAGATTTTACTAAAAAAAAAAAAAAAAAGAAAGTCTTGAAATAAGACTTCTCCCCTTCAAGTCCCATAGTTAAAAGGAGAAACAAAGGAACTGTCTCTTTGTTGCCAGAGTATCTGTATAATTGCTAGCACCTATATAGAACTTTGTAAAAGTCAACTTAAAGGGCAGATTATAAGTAATTTCACAAGAAATGCAGTTTCTTAAGTTTAGATGTTGGAAGAGAATAAACCTCTGAACACACAGCTATAGTTTAGTAATTAGAATTACATATTATAAATCTAAACAGTTGAACATTTGTATGTTTTAAAGAATGTAAAGGTCTGAAAGCAATAAGGCCACAGCAGTCACTAAAAATAGGTATTCGGATTTGACAGTCTGTGGTTAAAAAGTTATGAAGAGCTTTGCTGTATAATGCAAATAATCAGAAACAAAACCAGAAATAATAGAATAAATTTATTTTTGCTCAAAAATAAAAGTTAGAAGTGCTGGTTGCCAAAGCAAGATGTTTACCCCATGTTTTAACAGCCAATTCTTAGAAACTGATACGTTTTTTTAAGGACCGAGAGTAATTGGAATGAAGTGATTTCTCATGTTTTTTATGAAATGTTTTTCTTTTTCAGTGTGAATGACTGTTATTGTTCAAAAGAAGTAAGGAGAACAAAGCCTTGCATCTGTCAGTTGCTGTGCTTTTGTTCCGTGTGTGAATTTACACTGACTTAATGCTGTAGAAGTTAAAATACCAAATTATAGAGTTTACAATGAAGACACTAGCCACACACACACACATGCAGTAAAGAATCCCTAAGGCATGGTTTTGTTCCACAGTTTAATTAAAGCTTTTGTTCAAGCTTGATAGCAGCAGTTTTTATTAAGATTTCAAATTGTGTCTTCGCTGTCCTTTGCCTGGAAGTTCAGGAGCAAAGAAAGCTTCACTGCAGAGGTTTCATGCAAGTGCCACTAACATCACTGGGAAATTTTGTCATCTTAGTAGGCTTTAAATTATATTAAAAGATAAAATTCAATTATATAAAATTCTAAAAGCTGTATATTATCATTTAAATTATTATAAATTTTGTCTTTGCATTGATCTTACTGGATCAAAATTTAGCTTTGAATAATTAGCAGATTTTCATAGCTCAGTTGGCAGGATGGGATTTTTGTTTCGGTTGCTCCAGAAATGCAAGATGAGTGATCAAGAGTAAAACTTAATATGGCAATTTCATGAAGTTGCACAGAATACAATAGTGTCAGTACAGTTCCTATCAAATTGCAGCATAAAGCAGTATACTTAGCATGAATAAAAATCTTGGTTGCAACCTAGAAAATTGAGTGAATGGGCAGACAAGACGGAACTGCTTTTTTAATCCTGGTGATAGCTTTGTTAGTTCCAGATTTTTTTGCTCCTCAACAATGCATATATTTTCTTTATAAGTAAAGGGCACCAACTTTTACAGATTTCATTTAAGTAAAATATAAAGTAGAAGATAACTTGGCCTGTGTCTTTCACTGGTATGAACTGTTCTCTTATACAATGTTGATTCCGCTTTTAACTATGGGTGTTTTTTCCTCCCCAGTTTATTCCAATGCCAGTTTTGTATGGTGTCTTTCTTTACATGGGAGTATCTTCATTAAAAGGCATTCAGGTAAAGTCTTTAATAAGCAGTTTGCTTGTGTTTAACAGTGACGGAAAAAAAAACTGTAACACCCTACTTAGTTAGCCCACGTTGTCTGAATAGCATGTAGGATAATTTCCTGAGTGTCATGTTCGGGTATTTGTTGTTACAGTATTGTGCCTGCACTTCTTGGTTCTTTCTAATTTATTCCTACAATAATATAGCTGAGAAACAAATTTTCTGAAATATTCTGGATTTTTTTATTATTAGTGCAAGGGTGAAAAAAACCCCCACTAAAACAGCCCCCAGTTCCATGCCCTTCAACATTCATTAGTGTTTTATTTGGGATTAGCTTACATGTCTGAAGTCCCCTAAAAATGTTTATTTTCTTCTGGAGAGACATAAACTGAAGAATGATTTTATTTTCTCTGCAGTTTTTTGACCGTATAAAACTGTTTGGAATGCCTGCCAAACATCAACCTGACTTGATTTATTTACGTTATGTGCCACTCTGGAAGGTCCATATCTTTACAGTCATTCAGCTCACTTGTTTAGTTCTGTTGTGGGTGATTAAAGCCTCTGCAGCTGCTGTTGTTTTCCCTATGATGGTAAGTTTTCTGGTTTACAAATTAGTAGTTTTACAAGAGTTGTGTATCACCTAGAATCATTTCTGCCTTAAGAAAGAAAGGAGTGGGAAAGAAGCAAAAAACCCTGTAGTACAAGTTGTTTACTTTTGAAACACAAAGGCTTTTCATTTCCCGAAAATAAGCAGTTCAGTAGTGAATAGCTATTGAAAGTGGAAATTATTTAACTCTGTGGTAAGATAAAACTAGCAGTAGAAAAAAGGGCTTCAGTTACAGATTGAGTGTACTGAAAGTGTGTGTGAACTTTTGTTCATTTAAATAGTTTAATATCAGTTATTTCATTTATGGTTCCCTTAAGGTTCTAGCATTAGTGTTCATTCGCAAACTCATGGATTTATGCTTCACCAAAAGAGAGCTTAGTTGGCTTGATGATCTTATGCCAGAAAGTAAAAAGAAGAAAGAAGATGACAAAAAGATAAAAGAGAAAGAAGTAAGTGTGAAAACAATCAAACTAAGCATGTTGGGAATTACTAGAAAATACCCAATGAGATTAAAAAGAATTTTAAGTGACCCGAGCATATGACCTTATATACCAAATACACATTTTGAAATTCTTTACTAATGATATTTAATGCTAGAGGAACAATTGCTGACAGTTAAGGAATTAAGTCAATGTTTCAGTTATGCTATTATGAACAATGATTCTTATTTATGATGAAAATTACCAAGCAAAGTGGAAAGAAGCAGTAGTTAGCACAAAAATTTTGAGGTTTTTGTCTTTCATCAGATTAGAAGGAGAGAAGATGGAGATGGAACGAAAAAGGAAAGGGAGAGGGAAGTGCTTGAGTAGGGTTCTTTATCCTGCTTAATTTCATCACAGGACTGTTCATAGTATTGGAAACATTTTGCTCGTGTGTGTCTGCAGAGCTGTTGTTAAAGCAACTGCTAATTACCAATACTATAGTAAAACTTTGCCATAGAACTCCTGCCTTCTTGTACATCACCTAGCTGAATTCCTTACAAAGCTTATAACACCCTCCTTTCCCACTCTCCCATCTCCCCTGCCTGAATAAAACACTTCTAAGAAAAAAGATCATAAGTTCTATCTCCTTTGGTTTCTGATGCATGACTAATTTTACATACTTCTTACTTGGAATTTACAGGAAGCAGAGAGAATGCTTTCAGACAATGAAAGTGTACACCTTGCATATGGAGAAACAAGTTTGAATTTTCCTGTAAAAACCCTAAAATACAGGTATAATGAAATGTTGGTATTTTAAAAGTTTTTGTATCATAGAGTATAATTTGCTTTATATTAAGTTGGTTCTATCTGGGTTGAATTAATTTTTTTTCTCCTAAGCTTGTAACTTAGCCATGAGTAGGAAATATGAAGGGAGTTCTCATGATGCTACACTAGTATTTTTATGTTGCATTGTTCTTTAAAACTGCATCTTAATTATAAATTTACATGAACATCTTGAACAGATCAGATGACTCAATTTCGACCAGCTGTACTAAAGGTGAAGAAGCATCCTTGGTCAGTTTTTATGGAATATTTGTGTGCTACTGTGCATGAAATACCAAGCATTAAGCAACTAATAGCATCAGTTGAGCCATGTGTTTACCAGCCACTTGGATTTTTCAGACAAAGTCTGAGTGTGTAGTTCTTTAGTTTATTTAAGTGAGGGCTAAAGTCGGTACTTCTGTGGTACAAAAACCCCCTTTTTACAGGCAACATTTTTTCTTTAGTAAAAGGTCATTTTCTGCAAGTAAGTGTGAGGACAGCGTTACAGGTTCTCTTCCAGAAAAGGAAGTGCTGGAATTTCACGGATGGAAATTCCTTAGCTTAGGAAGGTATTTTGTCTCAGTACGTGTCTCCCTTACTGGGGTTGTATTTAGCTGAGTTGTCAGGTATTCTTCAGCTGTTCCAATGCACTCTGAAGATGTGACAGATAAACAGCTTGGCACTTTTCTTTTCCTCTCTGAGTTCCTGGGCTAAAAATTGGCCTTCCTATGGATCTAGGGTAGTATCAGATCTACCCTGATGTGAGCTGAGAACAGGCAGAGATTTGGATTAGGTAAATAGTCCTGCTAAGTACTACTCTGAGAGCAGGCTTAATCAGACTTTAGCACCTCAAATGAAAATGCTAAATGCTAAAGCTTTTTTAAAAAACAATTGAATTTCTAATTGCTCTCACAGTAGAACTGTGATTTCATCACCTGTGTGCATGTGTTTACTGTGTATTCTGTAGCTTTCTATCTTGTGGGGATTCCTGAGGAAAAATGGCTTTGAAAGATTTCTCTGCAAAAAAAACTCTTGCAGATAACCTGGAGTAGATTGTGAAGCTCAAGTATGGAACAGGATGGAAAACATACCTGCAGGCAACATCTAAGTCCACTGTAAATGTAAATGTGTGAGGGACAGAAGTGGAAATTGGTTTTACAAACAACATTTTGGAGGGTGAACTTATCTTCTGCAGGACTTGGAAGGGCAGTGGTCTGGCAAAAGAACCTTGAAAAACATCTAGTAAGGTTTTGCAGGAAAAAAACCCACCTTGAAATCTGGCTAGATAATAGAAATTTCTAGATTTTTAGCAGTTTTAAATCTTGCCTGAGATACCAGTTCTGAAATTTTATTAATGTTTGCTCTTTTGCCCTTGATTACTTCCTGGAAGCCACTTAAAGTAACTGATTCGTGAAAACCTTAGCAGAACAGCGTAATTAAATTCATTATTTCTGAGCACATGAGTTACCTCTGGAATATTCTCAATGTCTTATTGGTATCTATGTGAAAAACTGTTTTAAGATGCTATGTGATCATGGTGGTGCTAGAGAGTTAAATTTTCAATTTTTACATTTTTAAGAGATGAGCTCAACTTGTGGCTGTGTAAATATTGAAAAAAGGCACAACTGATGCAAATGATGAGTGAGAGTAAGTATAATACTGTTGCAAGGAATTGAATACTAACCAGACAGTATGTTTGTTCTTTAGCATTGATCCCTCAGTTGTAAACATATCAGACGAAATGGCCAAAACTGCACAGTGGAAGGCTCTTTCCATGAGTACTGAGAATGCCAAAGTAACCAGAGCTAACCTGAGGTAGCTATAATTACTCACGTGTTTTTCTAACTGTGGTCTTGTGTTTAGCAGCTGTACTTGTAGTTCTTGCAATGTATATCAAAAAAATGAGTGTACATGGTTTGTAAATCTGAGTTACTGACTTTTTAGTTTAGAGGAACTTGAATTCAAACTTACTTTTTCCTCTTTATTAGGAAGTTTATCAATTCCTATAAGGAATTATTAAATGTACTATTTTAAATATTAATTTTAAAGTTACTCCTTATTTGCTTAATACAAGTGTTTACTGCTCTGATGGGCTTAGGGTTTCTAAATACTAGTGTGTATATGAGCATGGGAGTGGTTTGATCCTCAACATTACAAATTCCACTGGGAATAAAAGGTAAGTCAGCACTTTCACTGTTGCTTTATGCTGCCCTGGAATCTGCCCCTTGGTGTTCTGGGTGGGTGGGTTGCTTGATTCGTTTTCCTCAACTGATTTTTAATATATAAAAGTTAAACCTGGCTCAAATACTATCTTCACTGAATATGAATCATTTGAATGAAGTACTGGACAGCTCAGGAGTCTCAGTGCTGTGAACATTGCCTGTGAGCTGACATGCTGTGCTGGCTAGGAGCTGTTTTCTCAGTGAGATCCCCTTCAAATAACAAACTCTGTGTGATGAATCATTCTACTAGTCTATCCTTGTTTCTTTCCTGTCTGGCTGAATCTATCAAATGAAATCAACCAAAACCTGAATAGGTGGAATATCCCCAACTTCCTGAAAGACTTGTAGTTTGTAGAGACTGTTATCTGTGGACTGTTCTATCACAATGCAGCTATTGCTTAGTAGTTTTTATGTAGGAGAGAGGGGAGAACACACATAGTTGCCTTGGGACACTAAGGTTATGCACTCCTGTTGTCTGTATCTGCATCTTCTCTTGGTTGATCCCTTGCAGACAACTCTGTCAAAGGCAGACATGTTTCAGAGATAAGAAATTGTCAGATTTTGTATAAAATTGCATCTTGATGGGGGAGTTGGTGGTGAGGAGGGAGTGTTCATACATGACTGTCCAAGCTACTGTTGAGTTTGCATCGTGGAAAGGATAGAAGTCAGTGCCACTTAGCACTTGTATACCACCTGTTTATTCAGCATGTGCATTGCTCCAAACCAGGTGTGGAAATACACTTTGTTTTGGCCAGACAGCAGGTCAGCCAAGGGTGAAGGAGGCAGGGAAAGAGCTTTGAGATATTGTAACAGGAAAAGTGAAGAGATTCATGAGTGCAGGCACCATTTCCAGTGAATCTCTAGCCTGTATTGTTTAAAAACTTAAAATGTTTAATTACATGTTTAATTGAGCCACTTTAAAAACTTGAGTACCACACAAGTGAGATTGTTAGGAAGACAGATAATAGAGGCATTAGATAACAGAGCATATATGTCAGTGTACTCTCCTATTTTAATTGTTTTCTTTCATGCTAAATTCTCAGAAATCTGTTACAAACTTTGTGGATGCTTTTAGTACCTTATCTGGTAGTCTTTGGGTATATAAGGCTTGAAGAGATACAGATCTGTATTTCTCTTTCCAGAAGAATTAAAATTTTTAGGTTTGGTTTTCAGGCAGTTACAAGTTAGTCATCCATTTTGTGCTTTCCTATTTCCTGAGTAGGCTAAGTTAGTATAGAATTATATGCAGCACTAACAAATCAGGCTTCTGACAAATTTGCCATGTTTTTTGATTACTTAGCTTGTATTCATTACTCCACCTATTTGTTATGTTTTGCTATAAGACATTTCCTTTTGATTTCATAATATGCCCCATTTGAGCTTAATGCAGTAAAATTTCCATCTTGGTAGGGAACTTGCTGAAACTACAAATTGAAAATAAAAAAACATGGTATCAGAAACCAGACTCTTTCAGGAGGCAATCTGATATTGCATTAATCTGGAAAATGTTTTGGCGTGGGACTTCCTTGAGCCTTCATTCCATTGGTTGCTGTTTTGAGGTATTTCCTACTTTCTTGCGTAGTGGGTGCTGTCAAGATTGAGAGATGTCACCACTGCTCAGTCAAAAGTAATGCCCAGTAAATTATTCATTTCAGTTCTCTTTAAGGTTTTTCTGTGTAACTGTCTTGATTTTGTGGTATGGACATTCAGTGCTGTGGTAAAAATGGTTCTGTAGACACTGCTATTTTCACATGTATCAGTTTCAAATACTCATGCAATCGTGTCTCTTATGATTCCAGGGGACATGCTGTGTGTGTTGGCATTATTTATTAAAAATCATATATTTAAAAAAAAAATCCATTTCTGAATTTTTTTTGTGTTTCCTGAATGGATCCAGGTTGCTTTTTCTTACTCCTTCAACCATCTTTCATTGTTTACAGACTCTGTGTAGTCCAGGCATACTTGTATTTTCCAAGGAGTCCCAGAATTTTTCTCTTCGTATGAATTTTAATACATTTTTTTCCTTAGAGAGCAACTCTACAGGTGTGTCATCTCTTCTAAAACTCATGCCTAGAGAATCCTCCCTCTTAGGCTGTTCCATTTCATCTTCTACTGCCCTGCAGCTACCTTTTGACATTCCTTTTTGTCCTTGGGTAAGGCGCTGTTCAGTGGCTGTGTCCCTAAGAGTGCCAGTTATTCAGGTACCAGCCAACCACTTGTCTTTAGGGTCTTCCACTTCACTTGAATGGACACGTACGCTGGTTTCCGACTGTCCTCTACTATTGTTGCAAGCGTGGTTCCCCCTTTTCAAAAGACTAAAATGTTTTCCCAGTCTTGTATTAGGAACAAAATTGTTTGCCTACCCAAGAATAGAGCAATGTTAGTAACATTGCTTTATAAGTGTTACTGAGTGTTTTGAACTAGGTGGTTTTGCAGGGGCTGCTATGCTTTGTTTTTTTATTTTAAAGATGTCTTGCACAACAGTTTCAAATCCATAAAAGCAGTGGAATTGGAAATGGTATTTATGGATGAGAGCTTGACGTTTTCTCTCTTTAGGCTTGTACTGTTCCTGTGAGTGGAATTTAACAATTACTAAAATTTAATTGCATCATAAAAGTATCCCTGTGTAAATACTTTCAGTGTCCTTTGTAAAGTATAAAATGTTTGAAAATTAACCTTTTCTAACCAAACCTTACATTTTCCTCTTTGTTTTCAAACAGCCCTGAGAAACCAGGAAGTGTGAAAATAGAAGTGGAAGATTCACCTGTTTTGAAATACGTGGATGCTGAAACGTCTTTATAGAATGGAACCAAGGGGAATTGTGCGTATTTGTGTGTGTGTATATATCTCGCTGTAGGGTATTATACCATGGAAGTGTGATTTCCAATTTAAGGAGCAACATATATTCAATTCTGCCATGGTTAGGGCACTGTAGATATGCTTGGCATAACGCAAAGATTTTTCCAGCAAGATGAGTGGTAATCACACTTCAGCTATTTATTTTATTGGAAATTTTATTTTAATTTTAAAATAGGAAGACTGTAATGAATGCTTATTATTTTCAATAATCAATATGTGCATAAAAGTTAATCAGCTTTTGCTGATGGTTACTGGTCCACATGGCTTAAAATTTTGCAATACCTCTGTTTATAATGTGTGCTACAGAAGTTTGTTTTCCATGCAGGCAGTTAGTGCTTGTTTTTTGCAGGGTATACTTTTTTTGTGGTTTCATAGAACAAATATTAATATGCTGTTGACAAGAACTACTGTGTTTTATGTCTCCACTCCATGCTAGTGTTTTCTGAATCTATCTCTACTATTCTACAGAGTTGCCTAGAGCCCTAAGTCAGATGGTTAGTTAAGCCTTAAAATGTACCTAAATACCCTGGGTTGCTGCTTTCTCTTCCCACCCACCCACCCCCCTCTTTTTTTTTTTCTTTTAATTTTTTTTTCATGATTTTTCATTATTGTCCAGTAGCAGTATGAGTGAAGTAATTGTAGTTATAGCCCCAGGTCAGTATTTGCCATTCTGGACACTCCATGTTTACACAATATAATTTGAATTTCCAGGCAGCAATTTGGTCTCTGGGAAGTTAGACATACTTCCCACATCAGTACTCTTGAATTCTTCCAGTTTTTACTCTACATTTTTTTTCCATTGACTTTGATTTACTCAGCTCTAAGAATGAAATACTCTAAAAGTTTTATGTCTTCATCAAATATATTCCTTGGTTAATAAATGTTTAAATTTACTGTGTATTTGATTAGATTAGCTGTAGTTTAATTCTGGAATAGGTTTATGATCAGTATTATTTTATGGATTACTAATTGCTTGTGGTATTTGTGTGTACAGTTCTGATCCTCTCCATTGTAAAGGGCATATATGGTAGCACACCAACTTATTTTTAAACATTTTATTTATTTTAATTAGTATAAATTTTTATCATGTAAAATTAATTGAAAAAATAAATATTCATTTATTAATGTAAATGGGATTTTTTGGGGGCTCCACTGATAAAGATGCAGTCAGTGTGCATTTATTGTACTTAACATTTTCAAGTTCTAGTGTTTAGCACTATAATATTTGAAATAATGAGAATTTTATATATAAATGAAAATTTTGATCACTTATCTGTGCAGTTTCCATTGTTACTATTTTTTTTGCCTTATGCCTTAGTTTTTTTTATATTTACTTTCCATTTCTTTTTATTCTGGGTTGCCACTAGCCCTTTCTGGATGTATTACAATGGCTTTAATTAGAATCTGTGCTCATTTAAAATTAGAAGGTGCTGTTTGCTTAATTTGACTTTTGGCAAAGTTGGGAGTTTTGTCATGGACCGAATGATAAAATTCTCAACAACTGCAAAAGGAGTTGATTCTGGAGAAGAGCAGACTTTATCTGAAAATACCTCTTGAGGTGATATTTTGGTGCTCTTCAGCCAAGTGTCACCTCAAGGGAGGTAGTTGTATACTACAAAAATAAAGCAATCAGTGGGAATAAATAAAAACATTTAAAAGTAGCATTTACAATACATGGACTGTTACTGTTCCCTTTAAATGTAATGTAATTATTTAACATTTTTCTTTTTTTTTTTTCTTTTTCATTTGACTGAATTCCAAGAAGACAGTTTAAAGAAAGGAAATCATAGTGTACAGCAATATGAATAATGGTATCCAAACTGTCATAACAAAGGCTCAGGTCGGTGGCAAAGCAAGTGAGGTCTACATTACCAGTTTGACCAATACTGTGTAATGACCAGCATTCTTAGATAATAGTGTAGCTTGTGCCTTAGTTTGAGTTTGTGCTCTTGCAGCAAATAACCCATGTTTTCCCCCTGATCAAACTGCGATACAGTGAAGCTACAGCAGATGGTTTCCCAAAACTTTCTTCATTATTAAAAAAACTAAAAAGCACATATCTGCATGTCAGTTGTTGACTACTAAGTAGCTCTTGATGAATCAAAGAGGGAAGATATTTTGAGCATTTTATGTAGCATCATCCACAACACATTACTTTTGTTCTAGTCCTCTGAGTACTATTTTACACCTCATGTTCACGATCCTTCAACAGTTTCCAAAGACCCAAAAAATTACTGTAAGCCTCCTGGATTTCTAACTCATTTGTGCTGTAAGTCAGGGTTCTGTGGTGCTGCACACCTTGTGTCTGGCTTCTACTTCAGGAGGATTAAGTTTTGGTCAATCTTACGGGATATATTTCTAGTAAAGTAGAAAGAAAACAAAACCAAAGGCCCATAAGTCTAATCACAGCATTTAATTGTATAGATACTTTAATCAGTGCCAGATATACCATAAGTTGGCAAAACAGTTTACAGTGACCTTTAGTTCTAGTGTTCTTGGGCAGCAGTAGCATGTTATACTTGCACTTTTCCCCTATATGAACAGGAGAAGATCTGGTATTAAGTGCATAAATCCCTGTTGATAATCCATGGTTGAGAGATTCACTGCTCATTTTACACGTTCTCTGCTTTAAAATCACACACAGTATTAAAACAAAATGGCTAAGGATGTAGTTTATTGTATGTAGATATATGTTTTGCCTTAATGAATGCAAAGGAGCAGTGACAATTGCTGTGCACTGATTTTTTGTTTTCCATAGGGCTTAAGCCCTGTAAAAACTACACCAATGTATTTCCATTCCAACAGTCAGAGGAAAGTAAACAACCCTGCACTTTCTTTAGATGCCTTGGTTTCCTGGAATGGAGCTTAGTGCTACTGTGTACCTGGCTGCAGAGCCACCTCAGGAAGTCCCTCTTTTTTTTCTTTTTTTTTTTAGTATGTTTTTCTTTTCTTTTTTCTAATTTATTTAAAAATATGAATGTTTACATGAAGTGTAGGTCTTAATTTTGACCACTCCATTTAAACTATCATCTAAAATGTATCACTTAAAATGCAGTTGCGTGTTTAAATTATATTCTAGAAAACTCATTCTTACTATTGTCACGTGTATTACAGTGACATGTTTTTCACTCTGTTTACATATGCCCAAGTTAGTGACAATTTCTTCCTAGATTAATTTTGCAGCTATAACATATTTTATACAGTTGTTCTGTGAAATGTTCCAAATTGCCAAGTTTGTCATCATAAAACCTTTTAGGGTAGAATTTGGTGCCCTAATGGTGTTTTTTTTTTTCCCAACCAAGTATCATGGCCATTTTTTCCACATTTAATGAAAGTTCTCCCATAAGTTATCATTTGCTTCACCTGCATCTCTGTCTTTATATGGCAACTTGCTAATTCTTGCCCTTTGCAAAGGCAGGTCCAACAGGCTGTAAAATGTATCTGTACCAAACAGTTGTCACATCGCAGAGCCTGCACCCTTCTATAGGGTTTGTCTTGTACATATGTTCTGTGCATCTTAAGGTAAATGGGTCATGACGTCCAGTTCACAAACTTAGTCTGTCAGATGAGCACCACAGCGAGCTTAGTTTTCTTTTTGCTTTCTTATGATTAGTAATGTTTTAATTACTCATCTAGGACAAAATTATCAAGTACAGTGAAAATGTGTGAAATATTTTCTTTTTACCAACAGTAATTTATTTTATGGCAAATTTTAAGACTGTAGAGGCACACAGCTTTTTGAGTCAGCGTAAATGTAGTGCTATAAATAAAGCAAATTGCTCAGTAAGTTTTAAGTCAATTTTATTTTATAGTGTTTTTTGTGGAAACCTCTAGGACTTTGTAGTTGGCATTGAAGTTAACCTAAAGACACTTTCATATTGAATTTAGTATCTGTTGATGTTTATTTGGAATAATGAATGAGTTTGAAAATCAATACTTTTCTAAATTATCGGAAAGACACATCATTTGTAGTATTTTCCTTTCTGTTGCTGATGCTCCTGTGCAAAGGTGTCTTCCAGGTTCAGCCTCTGCAGCTGAACTGCGGTTTTGATTTTAATACTCTTTTATTTGAAATGTGATTACATACTGTACGGTTCGAATTTTTTATGACTGCTTTTCTAATTACAGTTTTCTTACTTTACAACCAAATCCAAAGCAAGTGAAAACATTATTCCAACTGTAGAAACAACCTTCAGTTTATACAGAAAACACAACTCTCAGACTTGTCTTTAATGTGAAAGATTCAGCCTTTGTGTTGTTTTAATTACTGCTAGAATGAAATTATCTTTTGTAACATTTCAGAAAGTTGGTAAAAGCAATAAAAAACATCTCCTGGACTCAATTCAGGCTGTTCTGTTTTCATTGCTGGGGTCAGACCCTGCGGGGCGGGCTCGGCCGGCGCGTCCCCGTAGCCATGGCAACGGCGCCGGGCGGAAGCGGTCTCCGCGCGGACCGCGGCACTGCGCAGCACGGCGGCTCGCCATAGGCCGGTGGGCGGGGCTCGCGCCAAGAAGACGGGACGCGATTGGTCGGGGGCCCCGCCCCGGCGGACGGAGCGTCGCCGTGGCCGGGCCATGAGTGGGGCGGGCGGAGGGAACGCTGAGGGAGCGGGGCGGGCAGGGCGATGTACTGTCCCCAGACCCCCGACACTGACCTCAAACACGGCCCCTCTGCCCGCTCCCAGCATGCAGGACCTCTGGGAGTCACGGAGGCTCGAAGGAAGAGCGGTGTAATTGTGTGATTCCCCATAAGGGTCTGCCCGGTAGCGAGGGCAGGGTGGGTGAACTTCGCAGAGCTACGTGTAATTGTTGGGTTGCTGCTGAGCTGCTCGCTAGGTCTCAGAAATTTATTTCCTTTTTATTTTTTTTTTCTTTTTCCCTGCATCCTTGAACTGCAGATGAACGAGGTGGATTTAGAGTCTACAGACCAAAGTTATGCTGTGGAAAACAGCCCAGAGACTGACATTGCATGGGTTCAGGACTCTGGGAATGGGCCTGGCCATTTCCAGCTCCATCGGAACCGGGGTGGTGCAGAGGGAAAACAAAAAACCCCAACAAACCCAAACCAGCAGAAACTCGGGTGTTTTCATTTGTTGGGGAAGCGGGAACCTTACACTGTGTCCTAGTTCATCTTTAGAGAATCCCCAAAGGACTTATTAAGCAAAATTGGGATAAATATGCATGTGAAAGTTTTCATGTGTAGCAAACACATGGATTTCCATATTGATTCAGTCAACAAAATGAAATAAATAGTCTTCAAACACTGTCTGTGTGGGCTCTTCAGTACAATTTCCTAGACACAGGCTGTCACTAGTGGGGATCTGTTTGTCTGACTGCCGTGCTGTGCTCTGGGAGCAAGAGGGGAAGCCACCCAGAGTTCCCTTGGTTTCCATAAGACTGGAGAGGGAAAGTACCTTTTGGGAACTTTTCGTCATCTTTGGTGCTTCCTTTGCCATCATTTCAACCATATTTGGAATCAGTTTCTATTTTGACAATAATACATTGGTGATTGCTCTTTTAAGGAGTGAAATTTGTCTGACCTTCACTTGACCCAGCTTATGGTATTAGATACATTCCTGTCTAGCAACAGCATCAAAAGCCTCACTAAAGCCAAGATACAACATATCTACTGGTTCTTTATCCACCTTAAGCCAATTATCTTGTGTATGATTAGAGAGTGGAACTCAGCCACTGGAGTGATTAAGGAAGGAGTTCAAGGGTAAATCAAGCAACCAGTTGGCTTATAAATTGTCCATATCCAGTACTTATTGCTAATGAAGATTATAAAGAATGCAAAGACTGTCTTCTTGTTGAAGAGACCATTGCACTGTAGTCAGTGGTGGTAGATTTATCCTCCAACATGTCTCTGTGTTTTTGTTTATTTTGGGGCTTATTTTCACCTTCTGAAGCTTATGTGCTTATGTCATCTGAGACAGATACTAGACTGGGCCACAGATCAAGTCTGGGATAATTCCTTTGTCTCCTGTTTCTCATCATGTGGATACTTTCATTTCTGACAGGGTTCTTGTACTATTTCTTGTCCTATCCTGCATTCCAGTGCTATCAGAATTCATCTCTCTTTTTATATAATTGAATCAACATAACTAATTAGGTGTAATTATCATCAGTTAAAATTAATTAAATAATATTGCTCCCATTGTTTTAAATGGAATTAAATAGGTCTCTGTGCAGTAAAGACATTTTCCCTTTCACGCGTTTCCGTTCTTTTAAAGAGTTGTCTGATCCCAGGTTTTTTCTGGCACAAACTGAGTGAGTGTTGTTTGGTTTGTTTCTTACTCATGGCTGGCTCAATAGCAGAGGGATAGTTATGAGGAAAGTGAATAGCCTAGCTCCATGGAAATTTCTACTGGCACTAGTAAAGAAGAAACAGAGGGGTGGGAACTTGTCCAGTGATTTCAAGAAAGTCAAATAACTGTGAGAATAGTTAAGGAAATATTTAATGTCTGTTTTTTCTTAGGTTTCTGGCTGATAGAAAGAAAAGTGGGGGTTGTTTCCTTTTGTCTGCTTCTCACTCAGGCTGTGGTGCTAATATACCTACCTGATTTAGTGACTGGCTATGACTGAGTAGCAGAGATACTCATCAGGCTACTCTAACAGTGAAATAAAATGGTAGGAGAGTAACTATAAAAAGGGAGACATTGTTTTCTGTGTATTTAGCTCTCTAAACTGGCTCAGATCAGCTGAAGAAGTAGAGGGCAGTGGCTGAGGTGGGGAAGGGAAGAGGAAGGCTATTTTCACCAGCAGCTGGCTGTTAGTGAATTGGTTTAATCTCTGTGGTAAAGCTGAAGGCTACAACACTGTAGGTTGCATGGATAAATGCTCCTTTCTGCATGTTGTCCCTGCCCTTGTTCAGCAAGAATTACTTGGGGACAAGCTATGAGGTAATTGCAGTTAAAGTAGGAGAAGTTATACGTAACTTGAATCAGGTTTCCCAATCCAGTGAGCTGTGGATCCATGGTGATGCTGTGCTGACAGACTAGAGAGGTTGTACAGGGTCAATTCATGGCCAGGGCTGGCCTCTTTTTGTTGAAGGGCTTACTGACTTGTGCTGACTTGTTGGCCTCTAAGAAATAGAGAGGTAACCTCAGGGTGAGTCCTCAGAGCTGGGTGAGGGTTGTATCCTTGAGTGAGCTGCATCCCTTCATTCTCAGGCAGCAGGGAAGGGAATTTGACTTGATGTTTGTCAGGTAGAAAATTTTGAATCTGTAATGGCAATGAACCTTTATTAGTCAGCTGTGTTACTGTTTCATCTTTACCACGGTAGAGCAAACAGCAAAAGCGTTGGACTGGCAGCCCTGAAGCAAGGTTGGTCTACTGCTGTAAAATGTAAATCACAAAAGCATAACAATTTTGGATTAAATCCTAGATATACTGGAAATCCTGCTGTTTGTGGTTTAGAGGTTTAACCCAAGGATTACTTTCTTCATGGATGCTGAAAATTTTAAAGATTTAATTCTGTTTGCTCATGGACAAGTTTTTTTTGTGTGTTTTTGTTTGGTCGTTATTTAATTGGTTGAAATCTGTTCTTTGTGCACATGTACCCATGATCAAATTGTCAGTTTGTGAGTTTCACATTATTTCCTGCTGTGCAAATCTGAGGTGCTTATTGCATTTTGTCATGCCTCAGTAATGTCTCAATTGGACTCGTGTACTGGGAGATGATATAAGAATATCCCTAAAACAAAACATGGAGACTCTTACTCATGAGGACTCTTAACTGTGCTTAGTGATGTATGTGGCTTCTCTTAACTTTTAATGCCCTTGAAGCACAGGAAATAAATGCTTTGAGCTAGCTGCATTTTGATTTTTACTACTAACTGGTAGAACAGATCCTGTTTATATTCATTCCCTGGTAATAACTGGTGCCACAGACGTGTTCTGAGGTGTATTTTAATAACCTTGTTGAGTAGGTGCATGGAAGAGAGAGAAGTTCGTTGTGGATCCAGATCAATCATTCTCTGTGTAGGGCCTAGTGGTAGGATAAAGGCTTGTTCAAAAGACTAGAAATGGATGAACTGGGCTTACAGGACACTTCTCAGAGTGATTTAATATGGTGCACGAGTTTCTACTGTCAACAGTTGCATTTTGTGTAGTTCTGGGATGTGAGATTGTTTAATTGGGAAAGTGACTCTGATGTTCATTTGGGAAGGAGCAGCTTCTGATAGTTTACAATGCTTTAGTTTTCTGACTGGTTTTCTTCTTCTTTGTCTTTATGAGGAAGAGGAATAAAAATCAGTAACAGAGGAATTCTACACTGCACAAAGAGAAAAGGAGGCTGTCATTTTTCATATGGAGAATTGTATCAAAGAGATACCAAAGGGAATATTCAAAAGGTCCATGTTTAGTGAATGGTAAAACGGGTAGAAAGGATGAGTCAGTGGTATTATACCCTCTTTTTTAAATTGGAAGTGCTCTACCAATATGTTACAGCTATATGCAGTTCACTAGGATAATTCTACAGACCCAGCCTGTTTCTGAGCATCCTTTTTTTTTCCACTCAGAGCAGGATCTGCATCAGTATAATTGTTTTAGTGACAGCAAGATATTCTTCTTGAATATCCTCTTTCTATTCTTTCTGTCTCTTTCTATGGCTTTGTAAGATTTTCAGTGACCAAATGTTGTATGCGGTGCAAGTGACTAGCTGAGGGCTTTTATGGGAAGTCAGACCTACGGACTGGATGCTTGACTGCAGGATGCAGTATACGGGCCATACAGCTCTGCTCATCTGTGGAAATAAGCTGTGTGTCCCACTGCAAGGAATGCAGACAGTATTGGTATAAGGCATTCAGCTGAAATTCAGAAGACCTAGTTCTCCGCTACTGAAAATTTCTGTTATTCTTTGGCAGACTGTTTGATTCATTGAATGTTTTGGGTTGGAAGGGACCTTAAGATCATCTAGTTCCAGTTCTGGGCAGAGACACTGGTCAGTAGAGCGGGTTGCTCACAGCCTTGTCTGACCTGTCCTTGAACACTTCAAGGGAGGAGGCATCCAAAACTTCTTTGGGCAACCTGTTCCAGTGCCTTACCACCTCCACAGAAAAAAAAATTTCTTCCTAAGATCTAATCTAAACCTACTCTCAGTTTAAAGCCATCACTCTGTCTTATCACTACATGCCCTTGTGAAATGTCCCTCTCCAGCTCTCTTGTGGTCCTGTGTAGGTACTGAAAAGCTGCTCTACTGTCTCTCTTGAGGTTTCTTCTTCTCTAGGCTGAACAACTTCAACTTGTCTTCACAGGAGAGGTGCTCCAGCAGTCTGATGTAAGACCCCAGTTTCAAGCTACAAGCTCATCAAAAGGGTTTTACTTAAAAAATATACAGGGCTCCAAAAGTCTGCTTGCTGGATCTATATAAAGGGGCCTTCAGTTCTTTTAACACCTTGAGAGAGTGCACAGGAGAAGATGCTGCACACATTTCTCAGCAGGTCAAATAACACGCTTTTACTGTCAAACTTCAGAAAATAAGGGAACTTGGCAAAAATTTAAAGGGTAACATTCAACCAAAATAAAACATTCCATAAAGCGTTGACTTAGCACATGCTAAGCCATACAGCTTAGCAAAATCCAACCCGTCTGACCCAAATATCAAGAAAGAAGAATAAGAGAAGAAGGAAAGAAAGAGAAAAAGAGGCAATTATAGCTACCACCCCAGATCTAGCATAGATCCAGCTACTAGGAGTCCAGGAACATGCAGGCCTGTAACCATGCCACATGGTGCTGGTTTTATCTGTTCTGGCCCCTTGTGACCACCCCCACCAGGTGGGACTTCTGGCCCACTGGCCACCCTGGACCTCTGAGGCACAGTGAGGGGCAGTGCTCCTGGTATGTTATCCATCTGAGGCTGCGTTAGGGGCTCCAGGGGTTGTGATGAGGGGTAGTGCTCTGAGACTGCCCAAGGAGGCTCCAAGGGGCTGGGGTGTAGAACAGGGCACCACTTCACCTTTGTGGAATTCTATCTGTCCCTTTCCCCCTCAACCCACACATTTGAGTTGGCCTGAGCCAATAATTTATCTAATAATCCAGTGTCTCACACTCTGATCATCCTTGTAGCCTGTCCTCTGCACTCAGTCCAACAGGTCCATGTCCTCCTTCTGGGGGCCCCAGAGCTGGATGCAGTACCCCAGGTGGGGTCTCATAGGAGCAGAGTAGAGGGGGAGAATCACCTCTTGTCTTCCTGTATGCATTTTATTTGTCAGATACCTCCTTTTTCTACCCTTTATTTGACTTGCTTATTTGGATTATAGGACACATATTCTCTGTTGTCTGGACAACAGTTTGTTTTTGACAACCTCGATGTTAGCCTGTAAGCACTGCTGTAACAGAAATAGCCAGTCCACAGTGAGAAATAATGATAATAAGATGAAAGAAGAGGAAAAATTCTAGTAAGAAAATATATATGATAGCAAGGCAGCCAGTATTATCTACCCATGTGTTAATATCTGGAATTCTAAAGGATATCCTGATATAATGCCCAAGGTATCATGCTGAGAAAAAGGTAAAACTGTATTTTTTTTTTCTTAAAGTTGTTTCAGTTGGTTCTGTAAGTAAATGTGTTCCGTTTGTTGGAATGATATAATTCTTTGTATCTATTTTTAAGGAAACAAGCTTTTAACCACATAATGATAATAGTGATATGCAATGCCTGATCAGGACAAAAACTTGAGGAGCACAGAAAAAGCAACAGACAAAAAACCTCATGGGATCCCTATGAGGTATAGTATCTGATGTTTTACTTTGAACTTCAGCAGGACTCGTGTGGAATTTGCACTGGCTGCCAAAGCAGAATGCTTTAATTTGAAATGCAGTATAAACATGACAACTGTTACTCTGGTCACAAAGTTTATTTACACCTTTGTTGATTTAAGGCATTCTGGAAAAGTTGTAAATTCACAAAACAGGGACACTAGGCAACACCGGAAGACTTTATTTTCTGTCAGTAGCATTGTTGCTTGTTGACCTTTCTTACTCTTATGGAAATACTTTTATGTAACTATTAGCACATGTATTTATGCTATCGTGTTTTTTCCTAGGAGTTATTCTGACCTTAAGAGACTTCAGTCTCTCTTAAATGTTCAGTCAAGGAACCAACAGGTATTTTTCAGTAACTGTTACTAAATTTGCTTTAGAATTAATGGTGATTATGGTTTGTGGCATATCCTGAGAATATTGTGTTCTATGATCATTAAAGGGTGTGGGTTTTTTTTTTTTTTTCAACTTTGGACCTTCTGTGTGGGACAAATCCCGTTTAGAATGGTTAAAAGAATGAAACTGCTCCTCTTTCCATCTTACTATGCCATATTTTTTTATTTTAATGGGAAAAAATCACTTTGTTTTCTATCTTGAGCAGATTTTATGCAGCTATTATTTGCTATAGTGAGGTAGTCTAACAGATTTGTTTTCCTCCATGCCCTTCCACAACATCACAAGAAGGTAGGCTTAGAGATGTGTGAGTTACAGCATGGGGAAGAGTGGTAAAGAATGTAAAATAAAATCAGCATTTTAACTATGAACAGTTTGGTTTTGGAGAATAACACTTCAGCTAAAAATATTCAGGGCATAAATATCAATGCATGAAACTTACAGGACAGAGTAAAATCTCTGTCACGTCAACTCACTTAGTGAAGCTTGTATTTGCCATCTGAAGCAAAGAAAAGCAACATGTGATGATGGGTGTGAGTCTTTGGAATGCCAGAACGTTTTCTCCCGTTCTGTTCTGTAAAAAGGTATGACACAGTGACTTAAGGATTCATCCATGAGAGGTAGGAATTATGCACTTTTTACCTGGTTGGAGGCCTGGAACTGCTTCTGAGCAGAAAGCTGAAACCTGCGAGTTCTACAACCTAAAATAAGTGTGAAGGCTGTGCAGTTGTAGAATTGGGACAGGTAAGAAGCATAGATAAGGAGTGTGTGTTGCATATTTTGTTGAGCTTTGCTATTACAAATTTTAGAAGACACCATTCTTCACATTTTGTTTATCTCTATGTACTTGTTTTCCAGTCTTTCTTTGCATCAGTTTTTTTCCTACCTCATCAGTTTTGTTTTGCGGAGTGTGTGTGTATTTTATAATGGCAAGTTATAGGTCCAAAGTTCAAGTCAGAACTTGTAAAAACGTACTTTTGCTTGATAATGTTCTCATAAAACATGAAATGCAGTGTTTACCTCATGACTACTGTCCATTTCCTTCTTAGCTTCCAGCTGTTTCTTTTCAGAGTGTTCAAACCAGAGTGACAAGAGCTTGGCAAAATGTCAAAAGCAGTGAACAAAAACCCAATGGTCAATGGCAAGAATCAACAGAAGCTGCTGAGCTTGAAACATTTAGGTAAAAATAAAAAAAGCTCATATGATGACACTGTTGTTTCTCTGAACATCTTTGTATCTAAAGCTTGTTGAGGTGTTGAAGGCATTTATATTCATACTTATATCTGGTACTTATATTTTCATGTTAGCTCAGTATTTAAGATAAGAGTTATGTATTTTTAACTTTCCAAACCTACCTGCATGTTTTTGCCTTTTTAAGTTCCAAACACTCCCACTCAACAGAGTATACTGCTGAGCATTAATATATTAAATAGTGATTGTTTCTTTATTTGGACAATATATAATAGTCCCAAAGTATGCATGAGACAGACTGTTCTTTCATGCTGTTAATGTCTGGCAATCTGAAATTGTGTTATTTCGTGGTAATTGCTGATATGACATTTCTTAATTTTTCTTGCTAATGTTGCATTTTGGCAATCTAAAATTGTCTTGTGTCAAGTTAATGTGCAATTCAGCTTTTTTCTTTTTTATCTCATTAGCATGACCTACAAGAATGAGAGAAACTTTAGCAAACATCCTAAACATAGGCTGTTTCACGATATCTTTATGGCTTTAGTCAAGAACAGACTTACCTGCAGGTCAGTATATCAAACACACTCATATCCCAGAAGGACCACTCTTTCTTGCCTTGAGTGAAGAACCAAGATGCATGGGTAATATTTCATATTGTTTCAACAATGCAACTCTGTGTGGAAACTACCACCTGCACATCTTGTCATAATCTCTGTTTTAAGCAACCATTTCTGTGTTGGTTTTGGGGAGCAAATGCGCAGATTAGTGGGACAGAAGAAGGAAGGATGAGTTATATGGTGAAACTTGGATGATCAAAATTCTAACAAGTGCTATGTTTCCTTCATCACTTGTCCTTATCTAGTATCTGTAATCTATGATTTGCTTTTCTAATTCATTTTACTAATTTTATTTGTATTTTATTGACTGTTACCTTTATATACTGGCCAGTTTTTCATAAAATTCAGATAAGTTTATGCCACTTGTTCATATTTAATTGTATTTGCGTGTATTGCAGGATTGGAAAGGGAAACTCCTTTCTTATGCTGCTCTTGTTTGAGTGAGGAAAAAGTGCAAGACCTAAAAAAAAAATAGTGGGGACAGAGAAAGATATTTTCTGGGAAAAAATGTATTTTTCAGGATTTCTTTTACTATACTCCACTACAGTGTCTTGTATTTTTCCTTTTTAAAGCCTAAATACATTTTCTAAAAAAGCCCTTAAATGGTACAGAAGTTTAAAGGAGGTATCCTAGAGCATTTAAAAGTATTAATGTGTAACTAGTAGATTTTACAGAGGAGCCTAAAAAAATTGCATCACTTGCTTAGACATTTTTTTCAGAACTAACTGGGCAACTAGGGATCTTCTCTGGGATTATGTAAATACCAGTGAATTTAAAATAGATCATTTAAGAGATTTATAAATCCGGTGCCTCTTTTTTGCATGTGAACTTAGTACTCACCAAGGGGAGGTCAGTGGCTCAGCTTCATTTACCAAAAATATCTAAGAATAGCTTACACTGGTTTCCCAAGTTCTATTTATACACTGTGGCATGATTGACTTATATTTTGGTTTTCTTTGATGATTCTTGTTTTAATAATGATATAGCAAAATAAGCCTCTCGTATTAAATGAAAGCACCCAGGTTAATGAAACAAACATAGGTATATAAAACCCGTGAAGTAACTGCAGTTACAAAGGTGGCTTAGTTGCCCTTAATTATTTTACTGTGACTGTGATATGTCTTCTCTTTGGAACTACTGCCATTTCATCATGTTGGAACCATAGACTGTCACCTTGATTTGCATTACACGCTTTGGCTGATATAACAGCGTTGGTTGGGTGCAAGAAAAAATCACCCCTGCTTACTGGCACCGCTGTGTGTGCAGGTAGTTCTGTTGACAAGAAGGCTGTGATCAGCTTAGTTTAAGTAATCTGGATAAGGAGCATAACCAAGGCAAATAAAATCCTGCTGGTGTAAGCCAGATGTACACTGGTGTATCTAGTAGTGTGCATTGTAAATGTAACTATAGTAGAAGAGGCTCTCAAATGTTTACCAGGCTCAGAGAATGTCTGTCCACCATGGCATTATCTTCAGGTGACTTTAAAACCTGACCTACAAATTTTCCACATGTGTGTGGTTGCTGTTTTCTCTCCATGGAAGTTTTGTGCTGTTCTGAAGAGGCCAATTACAAAATCGTAATGAAAAATAGTATTGCTTTGAGCAGAATATTGGCATAGAGGGGCTGAGATTTTGTTAGCATCTATTTGTAAAACATTTATTTTTATCAGAGTATTTTTAGCTATTGGCATAATTCCCAACTGCAAATGGTAAAATGGGAAGAGAACTGCCATGTCCCATAAACTTTTGTTTCTTGGAAACTTATCCAAACACATTCTGTCTTCTCAGTTAAAACAACAATAAAACCCACACAGCTAAGATGTCTAATCTAAGGTTTATTTTGAACAGGAAAATAGGGTTATATACCTTCAACAGACAGTGGAAACTGCTATTTCCTTACTGATATTTTATGCAGGATTACTGCCCCAGCGTGCTTTGTGCAAATCTGATCCATGTTTTCTGCTGAGTCTTGTGCTGGAGTATTGTACAGAGGAATATAAAGAAGGAAATTCTATGTGAAAATACAATCCTATTTCAAGAACATTTGGTCTAAATAGCAATTTATTCCCAGCATAATGGAATTAGAGTTTTTAAAACCCAGCATAAGTTATGATAATTCAAAAAATATTTCAAATATAGCTGTTTTTACTTCTCTGGGACTCATGTGTACGTAAGTGCATTTTGTGGATGGAAGTTTGCTGTGGGATTTCTCACTTATTTTGCCCTCTGGGGCCTTGATCCAAACACCTAAAGTGTGTTTATATCAAAGCACACTCAGTTTGCTCTTAGAGATAAGCATGTACTTTCCTACTTCAGTTCAGTGATAATAAGTGATGGCTGACAATGCTCATATAATGAAATAAATGTATTTATAGCTCCTACTATATTTGAATATAAACATTATTTAAAGTTCTGTAGTATAGTATGTTGAACAGTTGTTGTAGCTCACTAATCTTCCATTGATTCCTAAATCAAACTATTTAATTTTGTTTATGTTTTCAATATTTATTTTACAGAGAGTGGGTTACTCAAGCTCCGTCCATCCATTTTCTTAGAGTATTAATCTGCCTGAGATTATTAATAAGGGACCCATGCTATCAGGTCAGTAGGTCAAAATACTGTTTCTTGCTTGCAAATGCATATAAGTATCATGTATATAAGCTGTGTTGGTGTTTGTGTATAAGTACACTTGTTCTTATGAGTGCATATCTATTGTATGTATGTGCTATATTACTATATGTGAAGACATGATTTGCAAACAAACAAATTCCAGGAGTTATTTTGCACTGTTACTGCTTAAGTTGCTCAAATTCTGCTATTTCTTATGTAGCATCTCCTGTTACTAACCCTAACAAAGAATCAGTAAATCTCCCTCAGAGATGGATTGGTCTAGACTCTGTATTTGGCTTCACTATAAATGGTAAAATTCCATAATGTAGTAAGTAAAGAAAACTTAAAGCCCCAGTTTTAGAACCTTTAAAATTTCTCTTCTATGTCTTTAAGTAATTCTTAACTCTGAAGGTGCTGAGCATTTCCAACATCCATTGACTTTGATCACTGGAGTCAAAGTTTCTCAGTATTTATAACAAACAAAACATTTATGTTCTAGTGTTTTCTTATTCTGGTATTCTGTATTTTGACTAATTTTAATTTTTTTTTCTTTTCATCTTCCTGTAGGAAATGCTCCACAGCTTGGGTGGAATTGAAAATATAGCTCAGGTAGAATTCCTCATAGTACCTTTGTCCATTGTGTTGCATGTCAGTTTATTCTGTTTATAAAGAAGTACACTGTAAAAGGCAGTGCATGTATATTCTTGGTTTATGGAAAGAAGTGAGTCTGTTACTCTGTTTGCACATAAGCAGTTGGTATGGGTTTTTTTAATTTCTGTACAAAAGTGTACAAACCAAGTGTCCTTACAATCGAGCTACATTAATCCAGGATTTCCAGTTAGGAGTTTTAACAAATGCCTCCTGAAGTAGGAGAAGAACTAGAGATGTCGACATGGTTGGTTCTGTCAAAAGAAACTGTAGTCTTCTGAAGGAGATGAATGAGGTCACCTTGAACTGTAGCAAATGACTTTGCAAAGGTAAAAGCATACTGATACTGTTGAAACGGGTTTAAATTTGGAGGCTACAATGCTAGTGCATTACAGACCATTTTTTCATGATACAGATGCACCACCTACAGGCTATTTCTGTTCATAACATTCTAGGTTCATGAAGTCTTAAAACTCTTTTTTTAATGGTATCGTTTATTTTTCCTCTACTTGCAGTATATGGAAAGAGTAGCAAATGGCTATCTTAATTATGGAGAAGAGCAGCATAATGTAGACAAGTTGGTCAACTTGACATGTAAGTGTTACAGCTGATAACAGACATGATAAGGCTACTTCTTTGTGTGAGACTTAAATGTTTAAAATAATTGAGCTGCTCATTAAGTAGAATCATTACTCGAATCATTGTAGGCATCAGCACACAAGTAAAAACTGAAATTTCTATGTAAAAGTACATCTTTTTCTACTTAAGTAATATTTAAGAAATTAATACCTCTTTATGCATTGAAATGGCAGAGTAAAATTAGCTAATCATGGTTCAAAGAACTTGTGCAGTGTTTTGATTTATTGTCTAACTAGTAAAATGAAAATATTAAGTGGTAGAGATTCAATTTATGTGACTTTCTTTGTTCCACAGGCATTTTCCAAAAGCTTGCTGCTGTTAAAAGGCAAAAAGAATGGGTTATAGCAAGTGGAGCACATAAAGTAAGCACTTGATAAAATTGCTGATTATATGCAATTAGCTGTTTAATGGAATGGCTTATGTTTTTCAGATTTGACTTAGGTGGAACTAAATTCCTTACCTGTAAAGTAAGATAATATCTGCATTTTACAGGTATATTAGTAGTATAAAAATAAGTCTTTGTATGTAAATTGATTGGTCTGATACAATCAATTTATAGTTGTTTAAGATAAATAGATTTTAAATGTTTGAACCCAACTTATTCATATAAAAAGTGGTACTCATGTTTACACTGTCCTGAGCTACATTATTACGATATAGTTTTATATCACTTTAAAATAGAAATATATTTTAAAGCTATTTTTTACATAAAAATGATTTTTCACTTTTAAAGTATTCTGTGTCTAAATAGAATAGCGTCAAGCTAGACAGTGACAACTTATACATTAGTCTAAGGATTTGTATATAACCATTGCTGATTTGTGGCTAAACTGAGAAACAGTAGAGATCAAAATCAGTATAACTAGAGTTTCACGATTTTATCGTGCTGCAGAAAAACATTGGCAATTGCAATCAGATAAGACCAGATAACCTACTTTTAGAGAATCTAGGTAAATATGAAGTTTACATAGATATAAATCATGAGCAGAAATACATGCAGGACCTTAAGTTACTGTGCTGTTTAAATATAAGCTCAGTATTAACGTTTCACTTCAGGAGGCCTGATTTAGAGTTCTGAAATGTTTCACACAGAAACAAATTTTTACAATGGTATAATAAGTTGGACAGATGCTTTAGCAGTCAAAAGAGATGCCAATTCCAGTTTAAGAAGAAATATCCTGGCTTGTTCTAAAACTAGGTGTATTCTAAGACTTTAAATGTATGTTTAAGTGTATTTTAAATATACCTAAGATTTTTAACATATTGTGTAAGGGTGTGGTATCTTATTTTTATATTTCAATAAACATTTCTCTATGTGTTTGAGTTGTCAAAGAAAATATTATACTTTATATTTACTTACCTTCATGTTTTATTTTCCAGACCTTAGTAAATTTGTTATCTGCCAGAGACAACAATGTGCTTTTGGGTGCCCTCCTTGCTCTGAATAGCCTAGCAGAAAGGTAGGTTCAACTTAATGTGCTGTAATTAACAATAAGCCTTCTAATGTTTTCTCTTGACACAATAGTAAAACTGTTATTTATGCGGAACACTTTTTTTTTTTTCCAAAATGTGTCTTCATTTTATGGAGGTCTATGAAGTGTTTGTAATTTTATATTGAAGCATTAGAAACTAAGTAGAAACTTTGGTCCTTGCACCAGGATTTTTGTTCATGTGGAGAACTCTGCAAGAGTGGAGTCATAGAATCTCTTTTTGAGATCCTTATGCAAGATTTTGGAATTCCTACTGACTTCCTGCATATAAAAATCTTTTGTCCTGATCTTAATGTAATAGTCCCTCATAAATATCAGGAAGAATATTGTTCAGAGTAGTAAATAATAAATGCAAATACTCAAATTCATGTATATGTACCCTCATTTCATGACTTAGTGTTTAAATAAAGATAGGACATTTTCGTAGTGTGGAGGGAAAAAAAAGAAAACAAAGTTAGAGCATCTTTCATCCATAATAGTTCTACAGGAAGAAAAAATGCTACTTCTGCAATATTGTTCAGTTATCTTCCAGACTTCCCAAAATTCTTTCAGTCTGATTCAGTTTAATTTTTTTTATGTCCATATTAATTTAAGTGATATTATATATACATTTTCAGCTTCCCTTTAACTTTCTTCATTGAATTGTGTTACATTTGGACTGGGCAAGAAAGTGTTTGGAGTATATTATAAATGTTCATGGAAATTTTTTTTTCTCTAAAAATGTACCTCATTTGTTGAGTTTCTAGTAAGAAACAAAATGCATTTGTCTTTACTTTTATGCATTCAAATTTACTTTTTTTTTACTGATAAAATTAGACATTTTTGCACTGTTACTCCAGACCCAGCATATGTTTGTGGCTTTAGGTGTTTATGTGCACAAGCTGGTATTAATCCTTAAGGCTTGATAAAAAAAATAATTTGTCAAATGTATAAGGAGGGAGTCTAAAGAGCAATGTGTGTTTTTCTTATAAATTCATCTGATATAAATGCCAGGAATAATCATTTGTAGTCCAGAATGTAGGGAGAAGATAAGTGAGCTCACCATTGTTGAGAACTTGCTGGTGATATTACACGAATACGATTTTCTCTCTAAAAGGTGAGACTTCGTTTGTGGATTAATTGTGTTAAAATATTTTGACTTTTTCATTTAGGGACATGTTAATTTGGAGGACTTAGATAACGTGCCACTTTAATGTACCCAAGGTCAAGTTCTGAGAGCTGTGTATTATCAGTCAGATACTGATAGAGCAAAATCTTTCCCAGTAGTTTTGCTGTAAGCCATCTCCTCTCTCTCCACTGATGGCCTCCAGTGCAAATGAGTTGCAATGTTACCATAAAGTGATAGCAGTTGGTTTTCTTGGTGCATCTCCTCTTTGCTCATGGCAGACCTGAGTGGTTAGATGGAAAACATGCTGAGCTCTGACAGTCCCTGGGATGCCCAGTATAAACTACTAAAGTTGCAAGACCTGTAGCTGCTGCAGCTGATTCCAGCGGCTGGGTCAGACCCCACATCCTTCCAGTCAGAAAATAGCAAAGGTTCCTTCAATTCTTTAAATGTCCTTTCATCTCAGCTAGGACTGCTAACTGAACATCATATATTGCTAATATAAAACCAAAAGACTTTCACATCTGGTAATATGTCACTTATCACATTTAAAATTCTGAAGAGATTTTAAAAATTTCATGTGTAATTCTGTTTCACATATAAATTATTTTGTATATGAAAAAGGATAAAGAAATTGAATATATCAAAAGATTTTAGTTTCTGGGTTTGAAAGCTTATTTAGTTTATATGTAAACCAAAAGTTGGATATAAAAACTAGAATTTGAATGTACACAGGAAGCTGATGAAGATCAGTGCTAGGTAAGCGTAATTTTAAATTCAGATATGAACCTGAATTCATATGTTTCATCAAACACACATGCATCTTTTTTGCTTCAACTGGAAATGGATATCCTTAACCGTATTTTCTATCGGAAGTCCGTCTTAATTGAAGTGAAATTAATGAAAATCTTGTCTAAACTTTTTAAGGGATATATCCAATCACTTTTCTAAACATTATATTTAAACCATACTAGAGAAGAATCATGCTTATTTGTTTTATCTGTGAAACTAGGTTATTCAATGCCATTAACAAGAAGGTGGTACCACAGATGACTGCAGTCCAGCTGGCCACCTCCCATCCTGGCTGTGTGTGCCGGGTTGCCTATGCTGACAATCATACTCATGTAAATATAATTTCATCCCTTGTGAAAATTTGGCCCATTATCTTCTTTTTTTTTTAAACAATTAACTTTGATAAAATTTAGCCAATATTTACTGACTTTAAGCTGTTTTCTCTAATTTCTTTTTTTTATAGGAGGTCTCCATTCTTTCTTAAACTTTCGCTGAGGTTTTTTCCCCTTTGAGAACTGACAATGCAAAGTAATTATGAAGCTATTGTTAAAATTTCATGCTGATTTTTGTTTTTAGGCTCACAGCAGAGTTGCTACAACTCCTTTGTGCAGAGTCACGAGTCAAAGAGCAAGTAAAAAAGTATGGAGGAGTTCCAGTCTTGCTCAGTTTACTCCATTCTGATCATGTCAAACTTCTGTGGAGTATAGTTTGGATTTTGGTACAGGTTTGTGAAGATCCTGAGACTACTGTGGAAATTCGGATTTGGGGTGGTATCAAACAGCTCCTTCATATATTACAGGGGTATGTTTTCAGTTCTCAGCTTCATGGCAATTATATGAGACTGTTTGAGATTTTAAGATATGTTTGACTAAGCCCTGTTTTATCAAATAGCACCTTTGGTTTGTTCAGCTCTGTGTGTTGCCGGCAGAATGTGAAAGGCTTTTTGGAACATAATTAATTGGCAATATTTTTCTCAGTTTTTCATATTTCATTGTTATCCTTCAGGTGTTTTTCATATTTTTGGTGTATAAACTAAATAATGAAGTATGTCATTACTGTCTACTTAGTTTCCCTATTAACCAGACACCTATTTAGTGAGTTAGAATTGTGAATTTCTTGCAGGGGTAGAAATCTTGTTTCTGATCACTCTTCAGTTGGAAGTTTATCTAGTGCAAACGCAGCAGGGAGAATCCAGCATCTTCATTTGTCAGATGATCTGAGTCCTGATGAGATGCAAGAAAGTACTTTCTCACTCCAAGCAGGTAGGTTTATAAGGTCTAATCCTCTGTTATGTCTTTATGTACGCTTGCACAAAAGGACTCAAAATACTTAAAAACTGTGAATTTTATACCTGCTTTAGGGAGTAGGAGCACCAAGTCAGATGTGTTTCTTTCCACATATGCAATACCAGAACTTATTTTCAAAAAGCACACTTTGTTAAAAGCAAACCATGAAGTACTAAGTATATGGGAATTAGATATGTTTGTCACCTGTAAAAACATCTCAAATATATAAAAAGTTTTGGGTTTAGCTTGAGATTATTTTTATTTGATCCTATTTTTCCCTCTATTCAAATGTACTATGATAGATCAATCATGAATTGGTTATGATGGAATTCTGTGGTATTCTAAAGGCTGCCAGTGAGGTTAGGATTCATCAATAGTTATGGAGCAAACCCCCTTTAGAGGAGACTTCTCAATAGCAAATCAACTTCCCATTCTGAAACACCTTCTGAAGGATCATGTCTTTTTCCAGTCACTATAGAAGGAGAATGCAAATCATCCTTACTAGAACTACGTAAGTCTTTGCTGTATCATCCTGAAAACTGTAACATAGTACATAAATGTTTTTGAATACTTTTCATGAATGTTACCTCTGAAGAGCTGACAATATGAAATAAATCTCAGTACCAAAAGTATTGCCAGCGTGGAGCATGTTTTTGTGTTACTTAAGGACTTCCTTAAGGACCTCTTAAGGACTCCTAACTGATACTTCTAACTGATATTTTACTTATTCTTACCTATATTTTTAGTCTTCTGTATTGGGTGTAGGTGGCAAGGTTTTCTTAGCAGGGGCCTCAGGGTTGGCCTCTGTGGAAAGAGGTAAGAGATTGCCCTGTGCTGGGCACAGCTAGATCCAGCAGGCTCCAGAACAGCCCCATGGCCAGCCAAAGCTAACCCCACCAGCAAAGACTATGGTGTATCTGTGTAAACATAGTCAAGAAAGGGCAAATATACTGTGTAGGCAGAGGAGGACAGTTAAAAAAAAAAGGGGGGGGGGGAGAAACAGCAGCGCTAATACCCAAATCAAAGAAGAAGGAGTGGGAGGAGATGCTTTGGGCACCAGAGCAGAGATCCCCCTGCAGCCCATAGGAGAGACCTGAGTGGAGCAGGTATTCATGCTGCAGCATGTGGAAGGGAGCAGGAGAAAAGGGTAAGGAGAAAGGAATAGCAGGCTGGAACTGTTCTATACTGATTGGAACCCTCATCCGCCAGATCCAGGTGGAGGAGTTGGGAGTGAAGCAGTGAAGATGAATTGGGGGGACCAAAAGGACGAGGTGGGGAAGAAGGTGTTAATTTAATTTTTTGTCTTGGTTTTTTTGCTATCAAAATCTTTTACTTGGCAATAAATTAAATTAATTTTCTCTGAGTCATATCTGGTTTGCCTGTGGTGGTAACTGGTATCCAATCTCCCTTTCTTTATCTTGACCCATGCATGTTTCCGTCCTATTTTCTCCCTCTGTCTCATTAAAGAGGGGGAGTGAATGAGCAGCTAGATGAGCATTTGGCCCTGTGCTAAGGTTAACTCACCATATTATCCAACTATTTTTATGAATCTGACCCTAAATGTTACATCTGAATTTTTTTCTAGCTTGCTGTGCTGCAATTACTGAGCTGGTGCTCAATGAAACTAATGCTTACCAAGTTGTACAGGTAGGAAGAAAGATTTTATTCAGTTAAGTAAGGCATTATAGTTTATAGTTTCAATTAATTGTTGTTATTCGTTAACATACTTTAAAAGGTTGCAAAACATGCCTTTCTATAACTTTAATATTTCTGTTTCCTTATAGATTTACACACAGAGACATAACCACAAAGGTATCAACATAAGTGTCTAGTTGTCTGGAAGAATAAACAGCTTTGTTCAGAAAAGGTTCAATTTGGTTGGCATCTCTTACTGTGCTTTTGTCATATTCAAAACAGGATAGTAAATAAGAGTAATCACAGAGTTGACTGTGAAATGCAAATTCTGAATTTAATGAAGTTTATTAAAGCACACTATGCAGCTTAAAATTGACATGTCATTTCACAAGCAATTTCTCTCTTCTTAAGTGTATGGTATTTCTGAGATAATTTCCTGGCCTTTCAACCCTGGAGATAAAGCATTCTTAAAATCCCTGGTTATATTCCAGACCTAGTCAAAGATACAAATATGTAGAACATTAATACCAGCTAAAACCTGTATCCAGCTCTTTATACTCTGAATGTTAAGTCAGTAACCAAAGCCTTCAACCAGAGAAATTGAGAGAAAAAAAGTCTTAGTATGACCAGAAAAGAAGTTTGTGTATATTTCAAAACTGTTGGTTAAGAGGAAAGGAACAAAAGTAACTCTAGAAAAAAAATATTTTCTGTGATTCTTAAGCACTAGAATCATCAATAAACCGTACTGATTTAGACAACTTTTTTTTTGAACAGTATAACTGCATACATTTTAGGACGAGTCTGATTTCATGAAAATAAAACATCACTTGTTTTAATTAAATTATTTTAACATAGAGATTTTGCGCATTGCTCTAGTAGTGCGTGGTAACTTTGGTGTCAGTAAATTGCTTAAAAATTGATGGTACAATGTGCAGGCCAGGAGAAGTTGTTCAAACTTATCCTGTTCATTCTGTTGAAAGACACTGACCTCTCTGTTTGTCAAAACGCGAGTCAACATCCCACTTTCGGATCAGGACATAGTTGCAAGCGTGTTCATTTCAATTGGAGTGTCACCCCACAACTGTAATTTCAAATCCTGCTTCTTTCTCTATTCTAATACAACTTTGAGAGTTTCACGTGGAGCAAGATGAAGGGACTCACTTGGGTTAAAAACAGAGGGAGAAGATTTGCAGCTCTTTCAGTTATGTGCTGAGGAGGTCAATCTAAGTGGCCTCTAAAGGTTTATATTATTTTGGGTCAAAGGGTTCTTGGTTCAGGCAGTTGGGAAACTTTTGCTTCTGCTGTAGCTGCCCTCTACTTGTCTGTCCTGTGTCCTTGTCTCAGCTGATAACCTCGGTAGCAGTCTGCAGTAATTCTGGTAGCAGACAGAATGTGCTTATGATTCAATGGCTCTTTTGCACAGTTAACCTTAGCTTAACTCTACCTTCAGGAACAGTCAAGGAAAACATGAAGAAAACTGCAGCAGAGCCTCAGCAGGGCTGGCACATATTTGCTTCAACTCTTCTAGAGAGGAGAGTAGTTTTCAAGAGGGAGCTTGTCAAGTAACTAGGAGCAGTACTATTAACTAAAACGACCAGCACCCATCTATCAGACTAACACAATGGATACATTAATGAAGGACACATGGTTGTATGAAAGTGGAAGCTGAAATCAGTATGGTTTTCACAAAATCCTGCTGAAGGCACAGACAGACTCCTCAGGCTATTGCTTTTGGCATTTCTCTAATTTATATTTATTGAGACTATTTTTTTTGTTCCTGACCACTCAAAATATCCCCACGGTCACAGGAGATCTGTTTCTGCAATTTTTTTCACCTCTAGAGATAGAAGCATTGCTTCATTATCTCTTCCCAGGCTCTCTTTGTGGTACCAATTTAAATGTAACAATGATTTCTTGTGTATTTTAAGTAATTTGAACTTATATTTTAGGTGTGCAGTAAGATGTTGAGAACTTGTCCATTGGTATTAGCTTCTGATTTATCTGAAGCAATATTGATTCTTATTTGTGGTTTCTGTGCAAAGGAGCACTATTAATATTGACCTTTCTCTGTTTCCAGGCAAATGGAATATATACAATAGCAAAGCTGATTTTACCAAATAAAGAAAGGACTGATGGAAAAAACAGTTTATTACAGGTAACTCCCTTAATGATGATTGCACATTGAAGGCCTCAAAGAGAGAATTTTTTAATTTAAAATAAGGTTTAAAAAAAATTAAAGAGGGAAAAAAGTCCACCAAAACAAACCCATGAATAATAAATGTCCCAGGAACTAAAAGTTAAATAGTGATTCAGTTTCTGGTGTTCTGTTCTGATTTACTTTGTTTCTGGCACCTCATATAGTGTGAAGGAAAGTGCATAGCAAGGGAAGGCATTTCCACAGAACAGAATTTCATCCTAGTGTCATCTTTCTCATCACAGTAGAGCTGGGGAGCTGATTCTGTGCAATAGGTGTCTTTCTACTTCAGTGAGGTTTTATAGTGCACTTCAGTTAAATTGTCTTAAGGATGAGATAAAAAAAGTCTTCCTAAAGCCATACTACCTTAGTGATCTTACTCCATGACTGTCTTTGTTTGCTCAGCCATAAATGTGCCGTATTACTGACTCTTGACAAACAGAACTAAAGTTGAGTTGTGTGAAAGTATACATATAAGATTCCTGCTAGTGGCTGTTTTAAAGAACAACCTTCCTTCAGGAGAGATCATACTGGAACAAAGGTGCAGAAAGATAGAAACTGAGGTACATAGAGATCCCTGTAAATATGATGAATTTAGGATTAAAAAATTGAGTATTCTCTCTTTTTCCCCTCTTCTTTTTTGTCCCCTGTTAGAACTTACAGTATTCTACACTGTATTTTTCCGGAAAAAAAAAGCAAAATGTTTTTTCTACCACAACATTACAAACCCACTGATTTCATTTGTCATTTTCAGCACTGGAGAGGAGAGCAGATCTCAAGTCTTGAGCTATCTGCAAACAAAAAGAGACAAATTAAAATTTAGGTGTTCCTTAGCATGTGCTATAGCTATCACCACTAACTTTTTTAAAAATATGTTTCCCCCTAAATGTCCCTCCATACTTTTAAAACACAGGAAGAGCTGAATATATTTTTATTCCATTTGTTAGCAGGTTAATAAGATAATGTATCCAGTACTTTAAATATAAAGTTTACCAATGTGTAAAGTCAAGGGGAATCCTTGTTGTTTATCAATGGCTTTTCCATTTGTGTATAAATTTCTCATTAATTTAAGTACTTTTCCTGCTGTAGTGTTATGCTTTCAGAGCCCTGAGATTCCTCTTCAGTATGGAAAGAAATCGACATATTTTTAAAAGGTATGTTAATCAAATGTTTTGTGAAACTCCTTTAGGATAACTTTCAAAAGTCCAATTGGAAGGACCCATTTCTTAAATGTAATTTATTATCAACAAGAAGAAATAGTAATGGGCAATTTCTGTCCTACCCACATCTACAAATAGCCAACCCAGCATTGCATCAGTGCCAGTCTACAAGATTTAGATGTTCAGTGTGGGGACTTCTACTGTGTTCATGCCAGACAGCCTGGCTCTACAGGGGCTCCTTCTCCTTAAGTGTGGTAGGGACAGAGTCAATACTGTTGGAGATAAAACATACATTTGCTAATCTTCAGGGTAAAAGTAAGTTGCAGCCCTGGATGGTAGCAATTAACTGGGGAAGCAGTGATATTTTTTCTCCAAGCTGTCTATTCCTTCACATGGGAATGACTTTGCATCAAGCCATTTTACTTGTAAGTGTTGAAAGGTTTGGATCAATAAGGACAAAATGTCTTTCATCAATTACCTATTTTTACTACTAAGGTTCACCAGGTTGGCTACAAAGGCCATGTGTGATCTAACAGTGTGATTTGTGGGAATAGAATAGTAATCATAGTGCTCAGGAGGTCTGCCTGTCAGTAGTGTTTCTAGTATGTTTTTAGTATGCATCATTAATATTAAAATTCTAAGTATAATTTTTGTGCTATATTTATGTTTTTTAAAAGCAAATTTTGTCCTGAAAGTGCCCTACTTATAGTGAATTTTCATGGTTGGTAACAAGTTTTTGAAGAATCTGAACTAATTTGCTCTATATTGATTTTTTCAAATGCCTTAATCTCCTGCATTTCTACTTCTGCCAGAACTTTAAGTAGAAACAAAACTTCAATTCAGCGTGTAACTAATCAATTGTTGCCTACTATCTGTTAGCTTTTGCTTTTCTCCTTTTCATTGTTTAGATTAGACTTCTTGGACAATGGGCATTTATATTACTACCCAACCAGTGAAGGCTGAAATCTGACTTTTAAAGTCCTTTAACTCCTATGTATGTTATGTTAGGGGGCTAATATCTCAATAGATTAGTAAAAAATAAATGTATTATTTTGGAGATTCTGAAGTAAGTTGTAATAATAAACACTGAAAAGTCTCTGTTGTAGATTAATAGCTACTGTGTACACTGTTTCTAAAATATATAAAAATTCTAAACCTTTGTAGGCTTTTCCCCACTGACTTGTTTGAAATCTTCATTGATATTGGACATTATGTGCATGATATCGGACCTTATGAAGGGTTGGTATCAAAGCTAAATTTGTTAAGGGTAAGTACAAAACCTTCGTAGCTTTAAGAAGCTGTATTCTTGCACATTCTTAGCACAAGAAGGGCATAGAATATTTTATATTTATTTGTGATTTAACTTATAACTAGGAGGATGTATTGAAGCAAATTGCTGAAAGTATCGAGAGCATGAATCAGAATAAGGCACCCACAAAACATATAGGAAATTATGAAGTTTTAGAGCACCTTGGCAGTGGAGCTTTTGGAAGAGTATATAAGGTAAACTTCCCTTTTGCTATTATTTTACAGATTTGAGGGGAGGCTTCATGAAGACAATCTAATACCTGTTGTAGGCAGAATCATCCTTTGAATTTCTGTGGGGGAATGTAGGTGCTAAAAGGCCTTTATGGATTTGGGCTTGTTGTTGGTGTTTACTGTGATTTTGTTTGTTCCCTCTTGTATTTGTAAAATTGACCAGTGTATGTCTTGGGTTTTCTACTTTTACTTTCTTTTAATTCCTTTCCACAAGCAGCATTTCTGTCCATTGCTAAGGCTAATAAATCTGTGTAAAACAACAGGAAATCAAGCATGTTTTATCTGAAAAGCAACAGTGAGCACTGGTAATGTTACTTCAAACACCATGGAAGTTCAGCAGTGTACTGCTAACCTGTACCATGGGACTCCATTTCTTTTATTAATCACATCATACACAGAAAAAGCTATGATTATAACATTTGTGAGAAAGATTTGAACTCTGAAAACTAATCTGGTAGCCATAACATTCTTTCTGTCTCCATCCTATATTAATTGTTCAAAGGTTTTATCTTATTTATAGGTTAGAAAACATAATGGACAAAATCTCCTGGCAATGAAAGAAGTCAATTTACACAATCCAGCATTTGGAAAGGACAAAGAAGACAGAGACAGCAGTGTGAAAAACATTGTCTCTGAATTAACCATCATCAAAGAGCAGGTATGCCTTGTGAACTCTTAATTTCGTGCATGGGCATTCTCCTATGGAAATCTGCCTGGTGCAAAAGGACCTGGGGATGTTGGTTGACAGCTGCCTGAACATGAGCCAGCAGTGTGCCCAGGTGGCCAAGAAGGCCAAGGGCACCCTGGCCTGCAACAGAAAGAGTGTGGCCAGCAGGACCAGGGCAGTGATTGTCCCTCTGTACTTGGCACTGGTGAGGCCACACCTTGACTCCTGTGTTCAGGAGCCCCTTATGACACAAGGGGGACAGAGATGCTGGAGTATGTTCAGAGATGGACAATGGAACTGTTGAAGAGTCTAGAGAGTAAGTCACATGAGGAGCAGCTGAGAGTGCTGGGGTTGTTTAGCCTGGAGAAAAGGAGGCTCAGGGGGGACATCACTGTCTACAGTACCTGAAAGAAGATTGTAGAAAGGTGAGAAATTGGCCTCTTCTCCCAGGGAACTCATGATAGGACAAGAGGAAATGACCTCAAATTGCACCAGGGGAGGTTTAAACTGCGTATTAAGGAAAATTTCTTCACCAAAAGGGTGATCGGGCTTTGGAACAGGCTGCCCTGTGAAGTGGTATGTAAAGCAAAATATGCACAGGGATTCCCCAAATAGTGGTAGGCAGTGGGAAGGATTCAAAGGTTTATTTCAGAGGTGAGAATGCTGAAAACTCATAGATCCTACCGGCACTGTATGAGCAGCATCAGCCTCAGAACAAAGGCAAAAAGGCCACGTCTGTGAGTGCTGTCTCTCTTGTGCCTGGGGAGTAACCTTCTGTGCAATGAGTGTAGAGAAATATCCCAAAACTGTGTCTGGGAATGATGCCTCATTCCAGGCAGGAAAGCTTCCTTAGTGAAAATGAACTGCCTCCTCAGTAGCAATATCTTCCGGAAAAGAGCTATTTACCCCCACATGGTGGAATCACCATCCCGTACGGTATTTAAAAGATGTGCAGATGTGGCACTTGGGGACCTGGTTTAGTGATGTACTTGGCAGTGCTGGGCTAATGGTTGGGTGCAATGATCTTGAAGGTCTTTTCCGACATAAATGATTCCATTTATCATTTATTTACTTTTTTTGTTCAATCAGTACAATATTAATATTCTACTGATACTGAAAACCTTCTTACTGTAGTGTTAGCAGCAGTGCAAATACTTGTTGCTAAAGGTTCTTACTTTATATGTTGGCAGCATTTGACTGTTTTTCAGAAATTCTGTAAATTAAGATTGTGATATGAAAACCAATGAGTGTTTTTTTCATTTAATCAAGTCTTGGGTTTAAAACACCATGAGAAAATAGTCTTTTCTTGTAACTGAGAACTAAAAAAACTCACTGATCATTAGTGCTCTTAAGCTGAGTAAGCCAGTACTTTGGTACAGGTATAATGGCTTGTCTTCAAACTTCATTTACTCTTTCAATTATTAAGGGGAGAGTGGATAGGAATCATACTGTATTTTCCTTCTGTTTGCTCTAGTAAATGTTCAACATTTCTCTGTGTTTGGGGTAGCAGCGAAGGTCTACTGCACTGGAGTTCGTAAACAAGTTTGTGGAATCCTTGTGATATCCTTCCTTTCGGTGTGTACCTAGACATTGTAAATACTGTACCATCAGTTTAACTATTCTAAGCATCTACATTTCTTTCCTTCTAGCTTTATCATCCAAATGTTGTATGGTATTATAGAACCTTCCTGGAAAGTAAGTATCCATGCATAGAATTACCGCATTTTACATAATGAAGAAATAGAAAGATATAATAAAATCACTTACAGCTTGTCAGAAGTATGTCAAATTTGAGCAATAATCTTGCTTCTAGAACTGCTACAGCTCAGACAGGCTTATGTTCCTTTAAAATTGGAAAAATGGTGAGAGATAATACTTTTATTTGTTTATCAGTAAAACTTGTAAACTTGTAGCAAACATCATTCTTCTCCTATAAAGATCTAAAATTTAGAGCTGAAATGCTAAGTAGGGAGAGAAAAGCTACAGTGAGTTGTTGAATAAATGATATAGATTTGCCTGCCATATTGTCTAAATTTTCTTTTTTATAATGAGTTATCTACATATGCCTCCCCCTGAATGATTATCAAACAGTGATTTCCTTATAGTTGCTCTGACATAAATTGAGGAAAAAATGAAATAACAAGGAATGGAACTATGACTAAAATGTATCTATCTGTACAAATTAAATTTTTAAAAAGTAAAAAATAACAGCTTCTAAAAATATATTTTGACCTCAAATACTCTATTGTCAAATGCCTTCTGTATAAATATAATGTTCTATTCATTTTCTTTTATGTAGATGACAGACTGTACATAGTCATGGAGCTTATAGAGGGAGTGCCACTGGGAGAACACTTTCATTCGTTGAAGGAAAAACAGCAACAGTTTACGGAAGACAGAATATGGCATATATTTATCCAGGTAAGGGTCTCCACTCTTTTTGCATGGACTTTCCTGCATATAATTAGTAGCACCATTTTTTTAGAGTAATAAATGACAAAGTAATGCTTATTATATCAGACACTAATATCAACTATTAATTCAATTTTACATGCCTTTATTAAGGTTGTAGTTAAGAATTTTGTAAGGTTCTTTCTTTTTGTTTTTAAGCTTTGTCTAGCTCTTCATTATTTGCATAAAGAGAAAAGGATTGTTCATCGAGATCTCACTCCAAACAATGTCATGCTGGGGGATAAAGACAAGGTTACAATTAGTAAGTAGAACTACTTTTCTTGAAGACAATTTCTCATGATGTACCCGAGTAACATTACTGAAAATCTCAGAAGGTTTCAGATTCCTGGGCCATTGGTCACCATACTTGTAAGCTAGTAAATTATTGCATCGTTATACTATTGTGTAAAATCATAGAATGGCCTGCATTGAAACAGATCTTAAAGATCATCTATTTTCGGTCCCACTGCTCTAGGCAGGGCCATCTTCCACTAGACTGGGTTGCTCAGAGCTCCATGCAAACTAACCGTTCCAGGGATGGAGCATCCATAACTTCTCTGGGCAGCTTGTTCCGGTGCCTCACCACCTTCACAGTAAAGACATTTTTCTGATATCTAATTTTAACCTACTCTGTTTCAGTTTGAAGCCGTTCTCCCTTGTCCTGTCACTACATGCTCTTGTAAAAAGTCCCTCTTCCACCCTGGTTGTTTGTACAGACTAGGGAAGGAGATGTTGGAAAGCAGTGCCGCAGAAAGGGACCTGGGTGTCCTGGTTGATGGCAAGTTTGATATAAGTCAGCAGTGCCCTGGCAGCCAGGAGGGCCAGCCATGTCCTGGGGGGCATCAGGCAACGCATCGCCAGCCGGTCGAGGGATGGGATTGTCCCGCTCTGCTCTGCACTGGGACAGCCTCACCTGGAATATTGTGGGCAGTTTTGGGCACCACAATATAAGAAATGTATTCAGCAATTAGAGTGTCCAAAGGAGTGCAACAAAGATGGTGAAGGGACCTTTTAGCTTTTCCTTGTAGGAGAGGTGCTCCATCCTTCTAGTCATCTGAGTGGCTCCCCTCTGGACTCGCTCTAACAGGTCAATATCTTTCTTGTGCTGGGGACCTCTGAGCTGGACGCAGCACTGCAGGTGGAGTCTCACCAGAGTGGAGTAGAGGGACAGCATCACCTCCCTCAAGCTGCTGGCCACGCTACTTTGAATGCAGCCCAGGGTAGGCTTGCCTTTCTGGACTGCAAGCCCACACTGCCAACTCATGTCCAGCATTTCATCCACCAGCACCCCCAAATTCTTCTCAGCAGGGCTGCTCTCGATCTGTTCATCCCCCAGCTGGTACTGGTATCAGAGGCTGTCCTGACCCAGGTGCAGCACCTTGTACCTGGTCTTGTTAACCTCATGAGATTCCCATGGGCCCACTTCTTGAGCTTGTCCATCCCATCCTTCAGGTGTGTCAGCTGCACCACTGAGCTCGGTGTCATCTAGAAATTTGCTCAGAGTGCACTCAATTCCTTCATCTTTGTCATTAATAAAGGTATTACCTAACAGTGGTCTCAGTATGGACCCCTGAGGGACGCTACTTGTCACTGATGTCCATGGGGACTCTAAGCCATTGACCACTACCCTCTGGGTGTGATCATCCAAACATTTTCTTAACCATCTAACTGTCCACTCATCAAATCCATCTCTCTCCATTTTAGTGAGAAGGATTTTGTGGGATATTGTGTCAGAGGCTTTACAGAAGTCCACATAAATGACATCTGTAGCCTTTCCCTTGTCCACTGATGTAGTCATCCCATCATAGAAGGCCACAAGGTTGGTCAGGCAGTACTTGCCCTTGGTGAGGCCGTGCTGGCTGTCCCAAATCACCTCCTTGTCGTCCATGGGCCTTAGCATAGTTTCTAGGAGGATCTGTTCCATGATCTTGCCAGGCATAGAAGTAAAATAATTGTTAATACAAATTTTGTGATCGTTGCCACCAAGTGTCATCAGCTATGACATTTTTGCAGCTATATAAGTCAAATATGATGGAAGACGTGATTTAGCCCTAAAAATATTTAACTATAGTTATACTTCAAGGCCTGTTTTTATTTAAATCAGTGAGAATACTGAAATAACTGGATTATATAACAATTGCTAATGAACACTGAAAGTATAACAGCCATCTATTTTATTCTACTTTAATTCTACCATGAAATTGCTTAGTATCCTTCTGTTGTTCCCACTGATCAGCTGCAGTGAGGTGCTATTTGTCTACGGTTGTAGTAGTGAATATTCTTGATTTGTGCATCTGTAATCACCACAGTGTGGAGGAGGGAGCTTCCAAGACAGGCTTTGAAAGCAGCATGTGTGTGAACAGTACAAAGGGTGGCATGGCTTTAATCTTTGGGCAAATTAATGCAACCTGGTACACACAGCAAGCCTTACAGAGAATTCGGATCCTGTAGTTCTTCAGGTTCTCAAAGAACTACTGCATGCTTTCTTACCATTCATGACACAGAAGAAAATAGACAATTTGAAGGCTGCAAAATTGTTGTGAGTAGTCTTTATGCAAAATTCAGTCTGTCTTCTTTAAATATAACAGGGAAATGTAGGCATATGCATACACCCATCCACAAAATACTCAGCTATAAATATTTAGCAACTGTTGTTTCATAGTAAATATTTTTACCTGATGATGTGCATACTTAAATTCATTAATTATTAAATCATATATGCTAAAAAACCTCTGTTTCTTAGTAATGATATAGTTTTGAAAGAAGGTGATTTAATGGAGCATTTGTCCTCGAGTGATGAAAATAAATATTCAAAATATTATTTGGAAGTATCATATAATTGTATTTTATATCAACATACTGCCACTGAGGGGCACTCTTGTCTTGATTTAACATATTTTCCTTATCTCTGCTCCAATCTAAATATAAAGAAGTATAACCATATTTTCGAATGTAAGCTCAAAATTGCCCTTGAAAAGTATTTATATTTCTGTCAAAGATTTACAGGAGTTGAGGAAAATTGGAGGAACTGAAACTTATTTGGACCATTTCTACAGCAATTGATTCAAAACTATTGCAATATTTAAACAAACACTTTATTTAGTCCTAGAACTAGTAGCAGTGTAGTAGTACCCATTGAATTTTTTGAGAGAGCTGAAGACCTATTGTCTATTGCTTCTGAATTTTACTGAGGCATGTTGTTTTTTCATGAAATTAAGAATAATTTGCTTTCTTTCTGACGATATTAAATATGTACTCTATCAGTGCATGCTGTGGTATTGTGCCTTAACTCATAGTTCATGTATGCCAAAGACTGGAGCATTTGTGATCTTGATAATTATATCTAGTATTTGAGATACTATCCACTTGAGAATTTCAGGTGGCTCTTGATGGAAGTTTGTCCTGAATTCAGTTCGGGTAGAGTTAATTTTCTTTCTAGTAGCTGGTACAGTGCTGTGTTTTGAATTTAGTATGACAATAATGTTGATAACACCACTGATGTTTTAGTTGTTGCTAAGTAGTGTTTACTCTAAATGAAGGACTTTTCAGTCTTCCTTCTTCTGCCACTGAGGAGGTGCACAACGAGCTGTGGGGGGAGCACAGGCAGAACAGCAGACCCAAACTAGCCATAGGGGTATTCCATACCATAGAGCACCATTCCCAGTATACAAACTGGGAGGAGTTGCTGATCACTGCTAGGTGACTGGCTGGGCATCAGTCGATGGGTGGCAAGCAACTGTAGTGTGCATCACTAGTTTTCTTGAGTTTTATTCCTCTCTCGCGCTATCTCACCTTTTAATAACAATTGCTATTATTGTATATATTATTAGTACTACATGCTATTTTGTTTCAGTCATTGAACTGTTCTTATATAAACAGGTGAGTTTTATTTTCTTTTCCAATTCTCCCCAGCAGGAATTGAGTGTGTGGTAGGTAGTTGCTGGCTGAGGTTAAACCATGACAAAGTTAATATAAAATGTCAGATGAATATGAAGTATATGCTAAAATATCAAGAAATCTCTCCATTGAATTTATCCTGTCAACTTCTATAAAAAGAGAAGATCTCCTCCAAGATCTACTAAAAACTCTAGTTCTTTGTTTACAAGCTGCACAGTCATTCTAAATAGAATTTGTTCAATTTTCTGGAGTCTTTAAAATCTGAAAACTGACCCAAACTTGCCTTGATCTAATTAGAATAACATTCCTCTGGACTACCTGTGAAGTGGTGTTGTGTGGCTGTGTAATCAAGGTATGGCCTGAATTATTATGCTTCATGAAAGAAGTTTGTATACCTTATAATACCGCTATTTTTAATTTTCCTCAGTCAGTTCTTCTGGAAATAGTAACTCTTGTTAATCTCTTGCTATGAGACTCCGCAGGCTGACAATATAACAAAGGCAGCTCTTTCCTCTGTAACTAATGTTCTTCAAAAATGTTGTCTTTAGAGAAATGCCTTTGTCTCAGGCTCTTATGATATATTTTTATTTTTAAAAATAAATTAAGTGAGCAATACACCGGAGCAAAGTGCTTCTGTAGACTAAGACTTCAATTTCATGAAATGCTTTAAGAAAGTTCTTGGACCCACAAATAGACATTTGGTACCATGTGTGCAAGAATGGAACCACTCACATTACAAATCCCTTGAAGATCGCTTATGCAGTTTCTGCATTTGCGTTGTTTAAAAAGGAGAGGAGTGCACAGTATGAGAGACACTCCCACCTTACTGTCAGATAAACCTACTAAAGAATTATGCTTGTTAGTCCTGAATTCATGGACAAATGTTCTACAGGTGACCCTAGCAGAAAATTCCAGCAGAAATTGGTAGGCAAAGACCTAAGGAGAAAGATGTCTGAAAGCAAGAACTCATAGAGAGAACTCTGCAACTGGCGTGGCACAATGTAAGATGAAGTTATGAAAGACCTTTTCTAGTGACAATCTCTGTATAACACATCTATAGATCTTACCAGAAAAGAACACCTGAGGTAATACCTCATGGTCTGTGGGACCCCACCTGAAGTACTGTGTTCAGCACTGGGGTCCTCAGCACAAGGACATGGACCTATTTGAGTAAGTACAGATGAGGGCCATGAAAGAGGATTAGAGGGATGGGACACCTTTCCTATGAGGAAAGACTGAGAAAGTTGGGATTGTTCAGCCTGGAGAGGAAGAGGCTCTTGGGAGACCTTAGATTACCTTCCTGTACCTACAGGGGCTACAGGAATGCTGGAGAGGGACTTTTTAAAAGGGCATGTGATAGGACAAGAGGTGAGGAAAAAATTATTTACAGTGAGGGTGGTGAGGAGTTGGAACAGGTAGCCCAGAGAAGTTTTGGGTGCCTCATCCCTGAAAGTGTTCAAGGCCAGGTTGCATGGGTCTTTGAGGTCTAGTGAAAGGTGTCCCTGCCTGTGGCAGGGGAGTTGGAACTAGATGATCTTAAGGTCCTTTCCAACACAAATCTTTGTGATAATAGTATGAAGAATTTTTTCATATTTGTAGTCACACTGTGTTTTCTTTCTCTGTGTGTGGTTAGTTTCTATTCTTATTCAGGTCTGTCTTTATTGTTTTGGTTTTGAACTTATGCAAGGTACAAATTCAAGTCCTAAGCCCAGGAGATGCTCCATTCTAATGTGAAGAGTATATAACTTGTTTTGTATTTCCCAGGACATCATTTACACGTCAATTAAATCTGAATTATCCCAGTCTCTTTCAAGCTCTTCTAAGTTGTGTGTTGTAGCACATGGAAACAAACATTTACAATCTGATCCTAGCCAGACTGTTTCTCACTGTAGAGGACTTTAAGCGTGTTGCTATTATGTTGTCTCAGGAACTGCCCACCCTACTCATTTTTTGACATAAATTTGATAGGAGGGGTCCATAACTACCATTTATTATGTTAGTGCAGCATTTAATCATAACTAAGTTACAAATGCTATGAAAATATAAACACTAAATCATGCTAACCTGCAATTTCATAAAAGACCTCACTATAAATTGATAGAAATGTATTACTGAAACTGTACATCTCTGGTCAGGTTGGATATCTAATTTATTGTTTCTGACCTCCAAAAAGGTAGAATTTTAGGCACAGCCTGGATGCAAGTTGTTTCATGTAGGGTTTTAGAGATTCATTGAACCAGAACTATCTGTGGCTTGCAGTTTAATCTGCCCAGCCTTTTTATAGAAGACATTGAGAAGTTACAGTTCTGAATTGAAAATGTGTATCTGCCTTTATTGCAGCTATATTTTACTGCAGCTGTGTTTTGTTTCTATTACAGTGTGTTTCTGTCTAGAGCTCCTTAGCTGCATCTGTTTGTAGGACAAAACAGAAGGCTCTGTAGATCATCTCTTTTTCTCAGTGTCATTTAGCTGCAGCAAGGTTTAGACCTTGATGGTCAGAGGGCTGTGTGTAATCACTTTGACACCTTCCAGAGCTGATACTAAGGAGAATTGTGAAGGGTACCATGTTCTCTTTTGGGCAACATGTTCTGTTTAATGTTTAGTACACATCATAAATTAGCAGCAGAAAGAATCTGTAAAGATCTGAAACCTAGGATTATACAGCAGTAGAATACTAGTTTTGAGACTACTCATCTGTCTGATGCACTTCTAATCACAGCAGGGAGCCATGAAGTGTCAGAACAGTGAATTGAATGAGACTTGGAAAGTTCAAGTAGTTGCTGGATGCTGAAAGAAAGTACCTGTTAATTTTGTAATTCAGAATACTTGCTTGCTGAGTGCTTTAAAAGACCTGTTGGATCTAGATTCTGTGCCATGCCCAGAGAGGCAGGGGCTATGACATAAAGTGGCTATAACCAGTGTCTGTTGTGTGTTACTACTTTTCAGAGTCACTTGAATCAGTGTTAGTTTTTTAACAGATTATATGACTCATTTAACTGATATTCATTGTCAGAATTGCTACCCTTCATTCTAATATTAAAGGAAATGCTTTATTTTCAAAGCTGTTTTCATAATGGGTGTAGCGGAATCTTCCACATGCCCACTTTTTGACACGGTAAATCAAACATTGTGGAAGCTGTTGGTGGATTAATAGCATGATCCCATCTCTCTTTAGTCTCAGTCTTAGATGTGGATAAATGCTCAGGTTCTTAGTGCAGAAGTTACAAGCTTCACAAAATTGACATTAGACTGCTTATAAAGCATTCACAGACTGTTCTGAGCTGGAAGGGACCCACAAGGATCGAGTCTGACTAGTAAGTGAATGGCCCATACAGGGATCAAACTCATGGCCCTTGGTGTTCTCAGCACCATGCCAAACCAACTGAGCTGGACATATTTGATAATAGCATAGAGAAAGGAGAATGATAGAATAGCTAAAGGGCTTACTGGAGAATGAGGCAAAATTAATTCTGTTCTCATTCCATTGATAGGAAAGGGTAGAGTAAGTATGTACTGCTGTTGATTAATTGCAGCTTATCTTGATTTTAGCATATGCTTTTAGGGAAAATAAAATTAAAGTTCTAATTTTATACTCTGAATCACTGTAACTCAGTAAGTTGCTGACAAACTTTCTTGAATACAATTACAAACTGGCTGAAGAGAAGCAAAGGGATTTTGCCTCATCCTGAACCCTTCAGGGTAGAAGGGTTCAGTGGGTACCCATGAGCAGGTCTGAAGTTCACCTATGTGGTGAATTTGTTATTCCATTTATCCTTCTTTTTTACTGTGCTTTTGGTCTTTCTGTGCAGATTTGATTTTCAGAAAAATTAATGGCATTTTCAAACAGGATCCAAGTATAAATTAAGGCAACAAATGTGCAAATATGAAATTAGTGTCGTTAAGATGTAGTATCTGGATAATTTTCCTCTTATTTTTACTGTAGAAGATAAATCTACTAGTTTAAATATTTGGGAAATTAAATGGCAAGTGAAAAAAACCAGATATTTATTTGACAATAAAAAAAGAAAAAAGCATTGCACCTATTTAAAATGCTCATTTCAAGAGACTGCCAATATTTAGAAAGTTTTTTTGATTTGGCTATTATGAAAGCTGAAGAGATCATTCTGGAGCAGGTTAAGATACTAGTCAAGTCAGCCTACTCATTGCTTCAAAGTTTTGTCTTCTTTTCATGCTCTCTTCCAGTGTTAATCCTTTTTGAAACTATCTTACTTCTTCATCACTTACTCTGCTGCTCTAAACACAATGTAAACAAGTCAAAACAAGTGAAGAGGGTGTTTCAGAATCTAAAGGGTTATGACTATCGTATTATATTAATTTTTCTTCCTATTTGAGGACTATCTTGCATGGTTGGTTGACTATTTTGTAATGAATTAAATAATTAACATAACAGTTTACTAGATTCTTGATACACAGTGGGAAAACTCTTAAAGCTTAATGTTTACAGTCAGTACAAAATGTAGTAAATTTAATAATACTGTGGAGACGTGTGTCTATTGGTAGTGAATTGGTGGTGAAATTGCATATCTTAGTCTATAAAAATTCATCTAACAGTGAAAGTTTGTTCGAAGACAATAAAAAACTAACAGACTTAAAATAATATTTTACTTTTAAGGATGCCAAGTTTCCAACCATTAGAGAAATTAGGTGTAAGGGAATTACACCAGTTGTGGTTACACAGTAGACAAAGCAGCAAAAACTATTCCCATGGAAATTTTATTTTAGAAAACCTGTTTGCCAGGTTGTTTTACCTACCATTACTCTCAGTTTACAAACTCTCGTGTTAGGATGGTACAATTAGTTGTGGTGTTATGCATGAAATTCACATGAACCTGAAAAAATTAAAATAGTGTTTAAAACTGTAAAAAGTATAATTTTTCCAAAATGAAACATGCAGGTGAAAGCAACCATTATTTTGCAGCAACAGACAACTCTTTTTTTTGGGCAGGTAGATAGATCTTTACATTAGTAACATTAGAGCTCCAAGGCTGCTTCCTCAGGAAAATGTGTGATTAACTAGCATTTTGTTTTTTCTTCAGCTATATTATAGAATAACCATTGCTTGTTTTATTTTTGATCCAAAAGGACTAATTTTTAATTTTGAGGAAGGTAGTACAATCTAACAGTCAAAATGAGGGAGTTTGTTATTTTGGAGGGAGGAGGGACTTGCCTCACTACTAGCAGTTTTATTCCTGCGTTGCAAGACTATAGAGAGCAACAAGTGGCTGCAGTAGGACTGCAGTATTGGATCTGGGACTAGATTAAAGTAGCATGGAGCTAGTCTAGAAAAAGGGTGAGCTAAACACGTCAAGACACAATTGCCAGGTGATCTGGTTTCCAGACACTGTGCAAGAGAGGTGCATGAATAGTTCTTTCTTCATGTCAGAGGGCTACTAGCTCATCTTGCTCAGAATCCCTTAGGTGGGCTTATAATTTCCCCTTTGGATGGACTGCTGCAGCATGCCTTTCTGCATCCTGGTGTTGGCAGTGGCTGAATGGCTTGCTTAGCTCCTCCCTTCCTCCTGTTTTTGTCTTTGTTCTTACCAGACTTTATTCTCGTTCATCTGACTTACTGATTTACAAAGCTTTCACTTACCTTCTGAGAATGATTCTCGAAGGGTTCTTCTTTTCCATTTTTCTCTGGTCACCTATATTCCATTTATATTTATCACAATATGTCAACATTGATATAGTTCCTGTGAGTACTCACAACACTTCTGTTAATTGGTAGGTTGGGGTTTTTTTAAGTGAGAATGGAAGCTGTAGAAAAGTATTTGGAAGCCGTAAAGTTTTCATTTTGTTCTGAAATTTGTGAGATTTGTGATCACATGCATCTGCATTCTCAGAGGTGTGTGTGAATTGGCTCTGAAAGCCTCTGAAAAGTTAGATTTAGCTTCCTGTATTTGAGTTATGTCTTAGTGCTTGATGTACCATGGTTGAATTAACTGTAGCAAATTGATGTAGTTCAGAAAGAATACTTTCTTTAATAAGCAGGGTTTTGAATTTCAGAAGTGACCAATAGGATAATAACATTCATTAGATCAGATCAAGGTTTTATGCAGGTGTCTCTCTGTGCTAAAAGGTGACACATTGTTAAAGTTCATAAGAAGCTGAGCAAGTATTGAGTTATCTTTCTCTCATAATTCCTGTTTCAGGGCATTGATAAATATGAATTTTTGCTGTGGGTCATTAGTCAAGATGCAGTTCATAGCTGAAAATGCGCACCGGTTAACAGGGATCATCTTCCTGTGTGGTCACATCCTCATTTAGTGATATGTGAGGCAGGTCTTTCACAGTTCTGACAAATGATTTCATTTGTTTGTCAGTTATTGTAGCAACTTTGGCATCAAATACCAAATAATTGTGGAGTGTTAAAACTTATAGGCTAAATTATAAGCTGCAGACAGATGCTTACATAAATTAAAAGAAGCAATTTCACTACGTTCACTGCAGTTCAACATTTGCCAGCTCTTTTTCATTCATTTCTGTATTACAGGCTTTAAAAAGCTAAGAAGAAAATGTTTAATGTAAAGCTGATTGTCCTGTGCTTCACATTCCTTAGCTCTGGCAGCACCAATTGTGTGTGGGACCTTCTTGCTGGTGTCAGGATAGTTTAGCAGAATTTGGAAAAAGTAATTGCCAGTGAAAAAATTTTGTCCCATCATTTCTGAGGACCTGAGCCTGAAAGGAAGAGAATATATTTACTCTGGCTGGCTGACTTGTCCCTTGCTTTCTTGTTTTTTCCCCAGATAATTGCTAATGTTGTATTAAAACACACTATTTCCAGGACTGAGATGTCCAGCTCTCCTCTTTCCTTTACTAGATCTTTCAAGCACTAAGAACTGAATTTATTGATTGTTGTAATGTCCTAATACTCTTTCTTCATAGAATATTATTTGAAGGATTCCAAAGGAGGAAATTTAAAATGATTTGCCCTAACTAATTCAGGGAAGTATCAACATTGCAAAAACCTCCGGTCCTTTTGGGATTGCTATTCCCTGGAGTGAACTGCCTGAGGACTGCCTTAACTCAAGGGCAAAAGGGAGGCTTCTCAATGGTCCTATTAATTTAGCATTCTTTCTACTTATATTTTCCAAGTGCTGCAGAGCTTCTGTGGACATTTTGTTCAAAGAAAAATTATTTGTGTCTTGGGTTTCCAGATTTGGGGTTCTTATCAAAAGTCCTTTCTGAATTAGAGATCTACTTTTCAGATCCTGAAGGCTTACACTGAGCAAAAGCCAGCGGAAACTAATTTTTCTTACCTGCATTTTTTCTGATCTGCTGGTTTTGATAAGGAGGAACATTTTGAAATAAAATTTTTTGAATTATGTCACTGAAAGTGATTGGAATAGGCATGGTATGGGCTCTGTCCAAGTAGAACAGGAGTCTTAAAATATTTTAAACAATATTATTTACCACACAAATATTTCCATTTCTGAAGTAGTATTACCATACAAAATTTATTAACAGAGTTTAGCAAGAACAATAATTTTCTTTTGCTCTTTGTGCTTGGACTAAGTGAAGTGTGATATGTCTTAGCTGCAGTGTTGGGTTGAGACAGCAGTAGAGTATTGAATTGAAAAAAACTTGAACTGCTTGCATGGCATTTAATTAAAAATATCATCTCTAAAGACTGTGTGTGAGATTTTATGAAAGACTACCTAATAATTACACAAAAGGCACTTCCATCAGTATAATTGCATGATCACCTGAGTCTACAGCTTTTGTCACAAGGTAAGGCTAAGACTCATCATTATTTCGTACCAAATGCAGTCTTTGAACATGAACGATCAAGTTATTAGACCCCATCCGTGCTCATTTGAAATTAAATTTCTGAGAAATTCTTCCCTTCCCAGCTGTCATAATTTCAAGGAAAGCGAAATAATTACCACTAATTTGGACATTAGATCACTGTTTATTAGACACATTGTCCCACAGTTTATTGAAAGATATTACTAGAAACCTAAAACTGGTCATACAGCTTGGATTGAAACCATTAAAGGTGTGTTTAAAATATTTTTAAAACTGGAAGGCCTGATTCAAACATAAGTTGTTGATGAATGTGGAGATAGGAAGATAATATGGTCCAGTTTTGTGAAATGTTAAAGATAAAAAAGATCTCAAACCTCCCTTCTGCTCTCCCTCAACTTTTCTGCTCTTGTGAATGAGCCTGATTGTCATGTAGAGAGGGTGGCTGTTGAGATGTCAGTCTTTTTTTTCTTTATTGTAGCTGACTTTGGGCTCGCAAAGCAAAAGCAAGAAAACTGCAAACTTGCATCAGTAGTGGGAACCATTCTATACTCATGGTAAGTACTCCTGCATGCATTCAGTCCAGTGACTTCCATCTTCATGTTACTCTTTTGGAGCAGATAGGCAAGTTACAATGGAATAAGGGACAAAGGTGCAAGTTACCCCCCTTCCAGCTACTCTGCAGTAGTTGGTTACCTGCCTATTTTTTTGCCTGTTCTTGCATGTGATGATTACTCTGGGTTAAGTTGTTTCAAAAATGAACTAACTGCAGTCGTGTAGTAACTTATTCATCTGCATGTATAGAATATCCTTATAAATAAAGAAATGTGGGTTTAAATTATGAAAAAATATATGTAAACAGTATCAATTACCATCACCACATGTGATGGCCTTATACCTGTGAGAATGCTTGGCTTGTGTGCTGTAATAAATAATTAAAGGTTCCAAGCTAACAGGGAGCTACTGGTTACCCTGAATTAAGAGGGAGTCAAGAGCTCAGTTAAACATAATTCATGATGCCACTTTTGAAATTGTGGCTTGTGCCAGAATAACAATAATTGACACTTAATTCCTAGAAATCACTAAACCCTAGAGTGGTTTCAAGAGTGAGACCTTGTAACATGTTAAGTATTCAAGTACCATACTTTGAAGACTAATGCTTGGGCTTCTTCTTAGTGAGCAAAGGCAAGGCTGCCTCAGTTGCTTCTCCAAACAGTCCTGAAGCATAGCACAATCTCTGAGTGAGAGTTTGGGTAATTCAAGTGTAGTAAGAATTTGGTGTAACTAGTTATGTGCCATCTTTTTCAGCTTCTCTGAAATAATTGGTTTTGTTCTGTTAGAACTAGGCAGAGAAGCTGTTGATGGGAAGTTACTGTGCTCTTTTAAACAACAGTTTAAAAGTAAAGGTGTCAGAAGTGCCAAAACCATGCCCCAGTGACCCTCACAGTCACTGAGTTGTAATTTTCTTATCCTATGTACATTCACTTCATTTAATTTCCTGTTAGATGCCTGCTTTCTGTTCACTGATGTATTTTGTTCTTTTAATATTTTGTAGGGAATTTTTGTTTGAAAGTAGTATTCTGTAGATTTAAATACTCTCTTTTTATATATAATTTTTGCTTATACTATATTTATTATTATTCTCCTACCCTGTCTTTGTACATGGAATTTCACATCAGAGCTAGGATTTTGGCAATTCTCTTTCTACCTCTTTGCCCAGTTATTTGGATGCAGGATTGAGGATAAAATGTCACTTACATGTGCCAGTCTTTCAAGTAAGTGATCTTTTGGGACATTACTTGTCAGTTCTACTACACAAGCAAAATCATGGAGGCAGCGATCCTTGTCTGTCTGCATTCAGAAAAAAGAAAAAGGGTGCAGTACAGATGTCTTTGTGCTTAAAATATATGCCTGAGTAATATTTAAAATGACAGGGTAAAATATTAAAGTCTTTCCAATGTCATAATAATTTAAGGATGTTAAAAAGACTTTACAAACAGCTGAATGCACTGGATGGCACCTTCAAGGTGCTTGGTTAGTACTGTGTATGACACTGGGCTTTTTGACATGGAAACCTATTCATAAGGAAGGAGGTGAAATGGTTGAATATTTTAACACAAGTCTTGAACAGAAATCAAAGCAAATGGACTTGATCAGTCCTTGGACTAGATTTTGTTTTGTGGGGTTTTTTTGTATGATTTAAGTAGATGCGAAAACCTACAAAAATCAAAACATTGGGACTGTGTATCTACTAATAGTAATTTCTCCATATAAAAAAAAAGAAAAAGGAGGGAGAGGAGGAGATGTGAGACAGCATTGTCATTTTAGAATGGCAGAAATTGCTTTCTTCTGAATTGACAGGATAATAGTTCTGGGTGTTTTGAGTTGCAACCCACTATTCTTGGAGCAGACAATATAGTGCAGAAACAAATCAAGAAATGTTAAAGGTAGCGTCTGATGCTTAGTGTTTGAATTTGGCTAGGCAGCATTATGCAGAGTGGTTCAGATAAAAACATATCACTATATGTACCAAACATATTTGTATCTGGGCTTGACTGAATCAATTTGCTAATGCAATTTTTTAAACCCTGTGTCATCATAAAATAACAGCAGCCAGCATTTTATGTTTAGAGAGAGGGGCTTTTATAAATATGCTTTGTAATAATGATGGTGTTTAATTTTACTTCACACTAGTTCTTTTTGACTATCATACTAATTGAATTCCTTTTAATTGGTTATGTTCCTGAATTTAAAAATCCAGCAATGTGTATGTTTAGAATACAAAATGCATTAAATGGATGTGTTTACACTTAATACATTAAAAACTGAGGAAAAGATTGCTCTAGGGAATTGGTAATGAATCCTGAAGTCTTTTCCCAGCTCATAAGTCACCAAAAACAATCTGCTCCAAGTTAGTGGTGACAGAGTCTTTATTATGGTGCTGTTTTAAAGGCCTTCCCAGAAGAGACACAGCACTTGTTCATGAGGTGATGTCTCGAACCTCTTTCTTCCTTCTCTTTAGTCTTTGCCCAGTTTCCCATGTAGCCTGACTTTTTCAGCTGATGTTTATAAGTGATCTATTAAGTAATACATTTTAATATTAAAAAATATAACAAATTATGCCTAGATTATTATTTTATGACCCTGTGTGCATATTTCATCTATTGACTTCCTTGATGGTTTTGGGGGGCATCTGGTTCAACAGACTTTATTTAGATTTGGGAATTTTAAATTCTGTGTAAAAGAAGACCATGAAGTCACTGTTTTATTCAGGTAAAATCTTCATCTGTCTGCTTTCTTTCTGATTTTTTTTTCTTTTAGTCCATACTGAACATAATTGCTAGACAAAAACATTGTTATTAGTTAATAATCTTGTACATTAGGTTCCAGCAAATCCAAATACTTGCAAAGTCATGTAATTCATACCTTACTGTGAGACAGAAGTTACTGTCAGAAACAAGTCTCTGTGCGGCTGGGATTCATCTTGCTTATATGTGGCAATTTAAAAGCTGGGCATCTTATTCCTGTCAAACAGCTAGATGATTACTGAAAGTAATGGGAAAAAATAGAGCACTTCAATAATGAATTTCATCCCATCTATCTTAAACAGTTATTTTAGGATGGGATGAATCAACCACCTGATGTGCCTATCCCTCTTCATTTGCTATAGAGAGATTTTAACATAAATCTAACTTAGAGGAGTTTAAAGTTAGGTGAAATTGACACCTTATATGAAATCAGTTATTAAAGATCTTTTTGCAGATACTTACTTTTCTGTCTTCTTTTAAAATGTAAAGATTCATGCAATTTCTTTATAAGCTTGGTTAGCTGGACAATGGCACTGAATGAAGTTCATTTCTAAAGGCATATATCTCATTTAGAAATGTCCTGTTCCATAAATAAAAGGAAAAAATATTTTCTTGAGCTGTATATACAGTTACACTCTAAAGGCAGTTCCTTAAGCATTTTATAGGAATTTGGAATATTAAGCTGCTGAAAAATATCTCTGGGTGGAAGGAAACAATTCTTAGAAGTATCTGTCAGATGCAGGAGTACCTTTTTAGAGTATGAGTGTTTCAGGTTTTTTATGTAAATGGATAGCACTTTGTCACAACTTACAGATACGATTTGTCTACAGCATTTCTTTGAAAACTGTCAGCTTGACAATTTGCTAGACATTTTTGTGTACGTAAGAATATCAGATGTTTGGACTGTACAGTGATGCTTGATTTTAATAATATGAATAACAAATCACATTAAATGGAAATTTTATTTTGTAAATTTCAGAATCTGGCTTATACTTCCTCTTGTTGTGTTAGACTTTGACTTCAGTTCATGATATGTGTGAAGGAATAACAGGTGTAAATTAGAACTTCAAAGTGTTTTTCTGTTTAAAGCCTCCCAGAGGCTTTGTATGTAACACTGGAACACTAAATTACCTATTAATGATACTTTGATTTGTCCTTATAACTTACAGATGCATATGATAATCTTTAAAATTCAGAAGCTTATAAAAGTTGAGACAGCTGTGCACATTTTGAGTTTAAGTGGATAACTGCATTTTTATTATAGTGTGGAAGGTGATACTTCATGACGTTCTTCAGTGATAGTAAGACAACTGAAGAAAGAAGCTGCATGGTACAAAGATCACTCAATCTAACAGAGCCTACAAGGCTTTTTTCAATTGTCATTGAAACAATTTTTTTAAAAAGTGAAGGCTAGAAATATGTAATTTTCTACACTGACACCTAGCAAGTTTTTTCTCCAGATTGACAGATACAGTGTTTAGACAAGAACTTTTTAAAAAATGTAATTTGATTTATATTAATATGTGACATGGGTGAATTAGAAATGAGTTGATGGCAGTTTTTCATGTGTTCTAGAACAATGTCTTATTACACTGCTAAGCCATACATTATTTTTCAGTTAATATATTTGACATCTCTAAGCAATAGTGTATAAAGTTAGCACACATAAAAGTCTGAAGATTTGTGAATGGGTGGAAATACAAATCAATTGTTGAATGTTAGCTGGATGTCCATATCTATTTCTTCAAAAGTGTTAGATGAAAAACCCAAAAAGTAAATTGTAAAACATCTGTTTCTCTTTCAGACAGAGAGGTACTGAATTTGTGCTGAAAGAAAGAAGTAAGTTAGTGAATTCTCTAAACTGTTGATCAACAGCAGTGTAGCTGAGGTTTGCAGTGGTTTATTACTGGGATCTTGTTTTTGAACATTTCTCAACAAATTACATTTTTAGTGAAAAATGTCATTCCACATCAAAACCAGTTTTGTTTTGTTTTGGCTTTTTTTGATGTTTGTTAGTTTGTTGAATACATTAGTAAAAACATAAGGCAGATATTGCATAGCCTGCTGTAACCTACAGTTACTAGTGGCTTGTCACTGATTGTGGATTGGTTTTGCCCCACCATAGACTAAATTGTATGGATATAGAGAAACTTTCTGGGCAGAGACAGGCAATGCTTGGACTAGAAAATGAAAATGTTGAGATTACACTCATGAGAGAGCAATTATACACATGAGAGGGGTCTCTCTTAGCTGACTTCATCCATTTTAAAATTATGTTCCCCATCTGATGGCGAGAGAATTTATCACACTGTAAAATTGCCATCTGAAAGTAGTAAATTTCTTCCCTAACCCCATGCATTTTTAAAAATGTAGTAACTGATGAATTTTTCTCTAAGTGTCAGTAGAAGTTTAGGATGCCTGAAAATTTGCGAAAAATAATTCTTTTATATATATATATTCAAAAATATTTAGCATAATTTGTAATGAGAAAAATGGTAGTAAGTTAGAAGACAATATAATAAATTATTGTAGACTTACTTGGCCTTACATTTGAAGTTAGAAAACTGTGAAGGTAGAATTTTTAAGTAGTGATTGAAAATCCTGTTCCTGCTTCATCACTCAAGGAATAGACAGAATATCCCCAAAAGGCTTGTGTTGAATTCTTCATGTAGGTGAGAAATGCAAATAGCTTATAGCAATGTTCACAGGAGCTCTTTATTCAAACTGTCAGTTTTGTGGCTCCTGTTTCTACTTCGGTTGGTTTTAGTGGTAATTATGAAGCTGTAATGCTGAACATGTCTCTGTAGCTTTACAGCAAACTATCCAAGAAAAATTGTGACAAGCAACAACTGCTTTTCTATTTTTTTTTCTCCTTTGGGATGATGCCGATGGTAATCAGCTTCTTTTTTTTTTTTTCCCTTATATTTTCCCCCATCTTTCTGTGACTCAGAGAACTCATTATAGAGTAGATGTAGTTTATTTCACACTGGTTTCATAACTGTCTGGTTGAAACCATGTCTCATTTGGAAATACTCCTGGTGCTCTATAGGATGCCATATACCAACATGTTCTTAGACCTGTTGGAAGCACCACTGAGCACTGTACTAAGATAACTCACAAGTGGCTTATTAAAGTTCTGTGCAGCTTGAGAAATAGTTTACTGTTTTTGTCTCATATAGTCAGCCTGATAGTATTGTCAACAATTTTTAGAAGCTTTAGAAGCTCTAGGAAATTAGTGCATTATTCCCTCATCTCCTCTTTTCCTCCCTCTCCAAATTCAGGACTTCCCTTTGGAACTTCTGTCCACTAATAACTAATGTGAACATGAGTTAGTCGAGTGAGGATAGTCATCTTTGATATAGCTATGTGCTAGTGCAAATGTAGCAGACTCAGACTGGGACAATCTGTTTAAATCTTTGCTAAAAGTATTCTTAAAGAAAAACAGTGACAAAGTAACATCAGGGAGCAAAATTGTAAATGAAAGCTTATTGCAAAAATATCTCCACGGCCATGTAGAGATGATTTAATTAAATGTGTTTGGTATTTTGCAAGTAGCACAAATACTGAAAAGATTTGGTTATTATTTTTTAAAAAAATCCTAATTAAAAATGTGGAGTAGTATGGAAGGCTACTTGCTGTATCAAAAATAGCTTTTGCAGAAGTAGTTCAGAAGAAAAAACAAGTAATTCTTTAGATTAAGCAATGGCTCATTTTAAGGCCATTGGCATAGAAGATTGTTAAGAAGAAAAACAAAGCTGATATGTTAAGCAAGAGTGAACTTTCTGAGAAACAATTATAAAGTTGTTTGTCAAAGGATGCTGAGAATTTGTTATTCTGTGAATATAATTGTGTCTTTCATTTAGAAGAATTTAGTCTTACTTTTGCTCTGGACATTTATTTAGTGAAGGACTGTCTTATAGTTAGCATAATGCTGCTGGAGTAAGCTTTTTCAGCTTGAATATGTACTTTGGAAATGACCAGTGATTGTAAACTTAGATGAAAACTGTAGTGATTATCTTGAATATGTTAGCTGCAAGAATTAAATGAATTATAAATATCTGCTGCCACTTTTAATAACTGTGAATTTCATAGAGCATAGCATCAGTACTGCTGCTTCGTGACAGTAACATCAGCCCTTAGAGCAATGGAAATTTAATTCCTTATCAGCTCTTAGACTTTCCCCCTGCCTGTATTCTGTTTTGACACTGAATGCATTTGAAATTGATGCAGACATCTGTTTGCTAAAAATTTAATTAGTACCACTGTCCTATTTCAGCCGATTGAGATCAAGGAAGAATCCTGCCTTTACAAATAAACCAAAAAAGGTCATACCAACATTACGCCCTTAAAATTTCAGTGTTTGTGAGTAAGACTGGTTCTACTCATTCTTTCTGGTCTTGACCAGACAGTGACAGTTTATACACAGTTGTCAACTGAATTAGGCAAACCATATGTACTGCCACCACCCTCCTCTTTGTGGGTGTCAGTGCACAGGAATACAACTGGGTACTTTCTCTGCTTGGCACCCCTCAATAGTGTGGATCCAAAAGGTGCAACTGACTGCAGAACTGTTTTGCTAGTCAACAAGTGCTGTACCCCACCCACATTTCTAACGAGCAGATGGTGAGGCAAGCCTGGAGAGCATGGTGAGGGATTTCACTTCATCTCTTAAAAGTAAATAAATAATATTTGAAAATCCTATTAAAAAATCTAAATAACAGCACTAAGTAGCCATAAAAGTATAGCATTTTGTATTTGCTGTAAAATTTTCATGGTCACTTGAAGTAAATATTACTTTGGTAATTTAAAGTATTTCTTAAGGATGAGACAGGATTTTTCAAGGTGTTGGTCATTCTATTGCTCTGGATGTCACAGACTTTTGACTAAGACATTTGTTCTGGAAGAAAAGATCAAATAATACTCTGCTGAAAGTCCTCCTTTTGATTAAAAAACAAGGAAAAAGAAAAAAGGATTAGATGTGCATTTAGAACAAGAAATCTTTCAGCATGAATAAACAGAACAAATTACTTCATTAACTTCCATCTATTGTGCACTTGTGTGAAACCATGCTAAAACTATAACTCTGTCAGCACTGTGTTCTTTCTTTGCTTTCCAAATCACAGTATTATTTTTCAAGTCTGTTTGCTCTGGACATCAAGCAAGGTTCTTTCCCACTGTTCATAAGTACAAGATTCTGTAGGCCAGGTAGTGAGTGCTTCTCTTTCTCTCTTGATTGCATTCAGCTTATTTTTCCTGTGACTGCTATATGGCTTTTTGCAGAGTTGCATAGATTGAGCTTGAATAATCCCCGTTTGGTGTTTTAATATAATTTAGTAATTTAAAAATTGTAATTTTTACCTTGATATCTATGCATGAAAATTATCATTAGAGTGAAAGACTAAATTCAACTCAGATTTATTTTTCTGAAAAGGAGCATGCTTAGAGCTTTACTAAGACAGGGACCTTGCCTTATTGAGTTCACTATCTATATGGTAAGTTGCAATACTAACGTTTGCTCTAGTTTGCTCTATCTTTTGATACATAAAAAATGAAATTTCCCCAAAGTCATCTAATGAATTATGTAACAGCCAGCGTGATTACAGAAATGCTATTATGCTGTAACACCATATTCAGTATCCCATATTCCACTCTGTGGTTACGTAGCAGCAGCAGCAGCAAGACTGAGGGGAATGTGCTAATTAGGTTTCACTCAGGAATCTGTATCTCGCTTGATCAGTGGTATCAGATGTGTGAGACCTGTCAGTCTCTCTCACTTCCATGCACTCTGACCTCTGTTCTGACTTTGTATCCTGTTAAGTTCACTTAATTTACCTTGTGGTTTATCTAGGGGACCTCATCCCATTTATTTAAAAATCGGTTTTCTGCATTTTGTACATAGCAGCAGGACATCTTCTGGCATCATTAATTGAATTTACACAGTACCTCTCAGCTCCAAAATAAGGCATTGTACCAAAGATATCAATAGTATAATTATGAAGTTGATATAGTGGTTCCAAATTCTAAGCTGAAGGGGAAAGGTAAACAAATAGGTTTTCAAGTTGATTGTACAGATGAAAGAAGTTGAGTACTTTTTATATCTCTGAAAGATTACAGAGAGAAGATACTAAGTGAAAAAAACCCGGCAGCCTGCAATATGACCCTTACTTACTGCTAAGACTTGACCTCCAACATCAGAATACACCTACTAATGTAAATTCTTATCATCCAGGTTCATGGAGAGCACTGAGGAAATTAAAAGAAGGAAGTGTAGTCTGCTTTGTACTGAGTCAAACTGAAATTGCTGCCTTCTTCCATTCGCTTTAAATGGATCTTCACAATGTGCTTTTGTATTGTCATCTGGCTGCGTGCTCAGTGTCCATGCTGCATTCTCCCATGGAATGCATTACAGTAGTTTTAGGAGGATGAAAATGATAGACTGAGTAAAGTTTGTTTACTGACATTAATAGCAAAACTCTATCCATTAGCATTCTAAGTATGGGAATTGAATTCAAATCTCTCTGATATCTGAATTGCAAGAGGATATCATGTAGTTACCTATTTTCTAGTCTGTTTATTGAAATGTAAACAAGTTTTAAATGCTGTAGTTCATGTCCATTACGTGGAAAGACATAAAGTGAGCAGAAAGTACAAGTGAACAAAATAGAAACAACTAGTGTTGTGAGAAGAACTGCAGAAGTTGAAAAACTATTAATTGTACTTCCTCTTAAAGAATTTGACTAGTAAAGGAAATAAATACAACCTTTTGAACCTTTTGTTTGTCCTCTGAAATTACTTTGTAGTGACTAACTAAATATTGGGTGGTTCTTTTAGAAAATAAGCCTATTTCTGGGTGAATTAATTCGACACTTGTGGCCTGTGTTGCTTTCTGCTTAGTCCTGAAGTTGTAAAGAGTGAGCAGTATGGAGAGAAGGCTGATGTCTGGGCTGCAGGATGCATCCTTTATCAGATGGCAACTCTGAACCCACCGTTTTACAGCACCAATATGCTCTCCCTGACAACTAAGGTATTCACATTTGCCAGATCAACATCCCAATTATTTCTGTATATGTTCACAGAATCCGTGAGAATTTGTGTTTGAGGTTATAGATGCACAAACTGCTCTCAGTTCTAATGTGTGAATGAGCACAAGTGTTTGTCATTGTGTGAATTGCTGTCTTGCCATTCTAATTGCAAGAATTGCTTGTAAATGTTAATATATTGTAACCCGTCAATCGTATTTTGCTTGTTGCATTTTGTGACAGGAGCTTTAGATCCATAAAATTTCTTGACATGCTATCATACTGGATTTTCTGCAGTGTTGTGTATTACATCCTAGGAAGATTTCGTAAATTAAAAGAGATAATTGGGAGGTTGTGTTTATTGCTTTCTTGATTTGGATATTGTAGCACTTTAGTCTACAGTGATTATATATGTTGATGTGGATAACTGACTGGAAGTGATATTCTGCATTAGAAGATGTGTTCTAAATTGTTTTGCAAGTTAGAACTGATGATGTAATTCCCATCAGGTTTTTTCAAGGAACAATATTTATCATAGAGGATCCTCAAATAAATAATGGAGTATTTTTCTTCAACAAATTGTAGATTATTTATTTTTCAGATAGTAGGGGCTGTGTATGATCCTGTGCCACAAGGACTGTACTCTGACAAAGTGTCACTTATCATTAAGAGGTAATTACTCATTTTATTTCGACATCCTGCTGAAAAGATATTTTTGTTTTGTGTGCTTCCAGCAGTGATAATGTGACAGTTTGCAGACTTAAGCAACTGCCACTGTATGTCTCTGAATAGGAAATATATTTGGATTTAAAGAAGTGAGAAGCTATCTCCTTACCCTGATAATAATATATACAATATAGCTGCACACATGCAACAGGAAAATTCGTACCACTATAGTCACTGCATGCATTTGGCCAGAATATACTTTAAATTCTTAAATTTAACAATATCAGGGCTGTAGTTAATTCCCTACACATCATTCCCCCCTCTCTTTCCCCATAAAAATACAGCATTTTGAGTAATATTCAAATGCAGATTATTGTCAAGGAAGTAATTCTATTGCAATATGTTATTTCTAGATCACTGTATGATCACATTCATACTTTTTCTGTTTACTTGACTGATGGAAATATGTTTTCCACTACCTTATAATCCTGTTAGCACGATAGCAGAGATGACAAAGCAGAGAGAACACAGTAATAGAGGAAAAGATGAGCCTGTGTTTGTTCCACTCACTTGTCACATATTTCTTTTGTCTCTGTTTACATCTTCCTGGTGATAATATAAAGTGTAAGGCAATGTGTAAAGCACAGTGAGGTGGAGATTTAACTCCCTTGATTTTCCATGTTAGAAAAAAACCCACTTAGCACAAAAATGTCTTTGTCACTCAGATATTCAATTTAATCTCTAAAAAGTGTTTTACTCTACAGACTAAGGTTTTGATACTGTTTTATTGTATGAAAAAGATTTCTATTATTTAAAGACCTGGAGACTGAAGGACAACAATGGCGAGTAATAGGAGCTAACAGAACTATAATTTAAATTTAAGAGATTCTGAAATTAATTTAAATGAATATATTAAAATTTTTTACATTGCATAATATTTTTTCTACTTATTTTAGTAGCAGTGAGAAGCATGGAGTTTTTATGTTCTTGTTTAGTTTGTTTTGATTTTAATACTATTTGCTACTATGGGTTAATTTTTAAAGGATATACTATTTTTAGGTTTTTTGCTTATGCTTTGTGAGATATTAAGAAAGACTAAAGAACATTAAAGAAAAGCAGTAATAATGAGATTTTAGTTATAATATACATGAGGACATTAACAGAAAAGGAGTTATTTTTGAATGACTGAAGCACAACACGTATTCAAAGATGAATGTCATAAATAGAAAAATTATTTATAATGATTAGAAAAATCACTGAAAGCTTAATGTTGCAACTGTAAATTTGCATTTAGTGTTTTTAATTTCTCATTAAAATACAGTTTTATCAGCTTAAACTACTAAAGAAAGTTCTGGAATCATAATCACCAAAGTCTTTCAGAGCTGAACATCAATCTGCTTGGTGTTTAGTCATAAATAAATAATTTCTAGATATGTGGGAAATGGAAATAGGAAATTGACTTAGCAGAAATATAACTCACATTGTTCTCGGAAATTTTGACCAATTTCAGTGGATTAAAATAAAAAATTTCAAAAAAAACCCCCAAACTGGAATATTTCTTATGGGCAATAAACTTGCACATCTTTAAAAGACATATAATATTTCAAATAAAACAGATTTAAAAAGTAATTAAAATTATTGAAATGAATCAATGTATTTAAGCAAGCTTAAACAAAGGTTAAAATCAGGAAGTGCAAGTATTGTAAAACGTTTTCAAAACTGCTACTTTACATGGCAGTGGTGTTTTACTTAGAAAGAACTGTTTTAGAAATAATAAACCATTCCATGACTTTCTTTGAGAAGAGTGTTGGGTTATGTGTGCTAGCAGGTCAATAGTACTCTCCAGGGAAATCATAGTAAATTATCAGGTTCATTTGAGTTAAGATTAAAGAGTTTATATTACATGCAGAACTGTCCCTTTCAGCTTTCCTGTGCTACATTGCATACAAAACATTCTGGGGATTTAAAAATAGACCTAATAGTATATTATTACTGCTACTAAACAGTTGCCTAGGGTGCCTGAAACAAGAACCATAGAACTGTAAAGTAATTTAGGTTGGAAGGGACCCCTGGAAGTCATCTAGCCCATTTGCTTCATGCAGATACAATCAGATGTGGTTGCTCACTGCTCAAGGTCTTGTCCGAGTTTTGAATATTGAAGGATGGAGATCCCACAACTTCTCTGGATCCTCTTTAGTGCTTGTCTGCCTTTGTAATTAAAAATAGTACTAGTAGTTGTAATAATAATGACCATCATTATATCTAACCAGACTTCCCTGTGTTCCAACTTATATCTATTGCCTCTTGCTCTACTGCTGTGCACTTCTGAGAAGGATCTGGCTTCACCTTCTCCATGCTCTTCCATTATACAAGTAGCAATCAGACCTTTGTATAGATGTTCCAGGTCCCTCTGACAACAGCCCTGCCCCATGGATCAACTGATCCCTGTAATTCAGTGTTCACAATCCTTTTGAGAACGCACTCAATCCCATCATCTGGGTCGTTAATAAAGACATTAAATAGTACTGGCCCAATATCAGTCCTTGGAGAATGCTACTTCCAGCCACCAACTGGACTTTGGACTACTGATGGCATCTCTTTGAGCCAGAAGGTTCAGCCAATTATTTACCTACCTTATAGTCCTTTGGATACTGTGGGATATTATGTCAAAAGCCTTGCTAAAATAAAGCTTCCCAGGGCATATACTGCTCTCTCCTTGTCCACAGAACCAGTAGTGTCATTTTAGACAAGAGCCAGTCTAGTCAGGTATAACAGTTGTTTGGTTAATCCATCCTCACTGTTCTGAGTCACCTTGTTCTCTTTTGTGCTCGAAAATTACTTCCAGAGGAAATAGCTCTATTGTTTTCCCAGAGACTGAGGCGAAGCTGAGTGGCAATCAGCTTTCTGGATCCTCCCTCTGGTTCTTCTTGGATATGTATGGGATATTCAGCTTTTACCAATCTACAGGAACCTCCCTGGGATCCTTTTAGACGTGACAGATACTGACATTGACCAATTGCATCAGCACCCTCAAACCATTCTCATCTGGTTCCATGGGCTTTTGTCTGTCCAATCAACTTAAATGCTTTCTCACTGTGTTTTCTGCTGTGTGGAAATGCCTCATGCTCATGGATTCTACAAGCAGGCTCAGAGATCTGGAACACTTATGGCCAAAGTTTCCCGATGGAAATGGAAGCAAAAAAGGGACGCATGCTTTTTGAGATCTTTTGTCACTTGGTTGCATAGTGGGTCCACGGTTTCCTTAGCCTTTCTTTTGTCAGCCTTTCTTCCATCTTCCACATCCATTGCTAGTTTCAACTTCAACTGAACTTTGGCTTTCCTAACTCTACCCTTTGCAAAATATCTGTATTTTCCCTGTGCAGCCCATCCCTGCTTCCTGCATGCAAGATTGGGCTGTTCTAGTGCTTTGAGATGTCCCTGAACATTAGCTTGCTCTCCCAACCTTTCTGTTTAGTTTCCAGGGCAGTTTTCTGTGAGATTTTGCCAAGAAGATCCCTGAATAGCTGAATTCTGCTCTCCTGAAGTCATCCGTTGTAACAATACAGTATCACTTTTTCCCTTCTTTCAGGATTTTGAACTCCATGGTCTGATGATTGCTATAGCCAAGGCTGCCTTTGATGTTCACATCCTTGTCTGGCAGAGTGCCTTTGCTTGTTAGCTTCTGGATCAGCTTCACCAAGACATTGCAATCAGTGAATTCCAGAAGTCTCCTGATCGCTGCACTCAGCCGTTTTACCCCATCAGCAGATATCAGGGTAGTTAATAGGCCCCAATGAGTGTCTGCAGTCACAAAACCTGCTTCATCTGTCCAGCAAAGGCTTCACTGACTTCCTCTTTGGTTTTGTGTGGTCTATACTAGTCATCTACCACAACATCACCCATGTTCCTCTGATCCTCACTCATAAGCTTTTGACTACACACAATTGGGTGTTGGACTGCAAATTGCACTCACCCTGACCTCCTTACTGATACAATTAAGGACAACGCTATCTCTGTCCACTGCCCTTCACACTTGATCCCAGTCTACTGTAGTCACTTTCAGTGTGTTCAGAGTTTTGTACCCGTATGAATTAGCAGCAAGAAGTAATAGCCCAAGGGTCAGGAATGAGTGAAGTTTTTCCACAATGTCCTGAATCCAAGCAACGGGTGTCACAGTCATCAAACCAGATCAAGTAGATGGATGCCCCTGTTCTCTCAGCCTCAAATGACCGTCAGCTACTGCATCTTATTTGTGCTGTGAATACTTGATTCAAACCCACCTGGCTCTGATGTGTCCTGCATTAAGTCTTGTTCTTCCTTGCCTGTTCCTAGGTCAATATACCTGTTCTATAACTATATATCTGTAGTCAGAGGAAAAGCCTTCATTCTCTTGGCAGAAGTCACAAGTCTCCAACTTACCTCCTCTTGGGAGCCTCCATCCCCTGCTTCTTTGAGGCTAAGATCTAGATTTTCCTTCTTCTTTGCATTGTTTTGGGTGTGTTGTTTGTCTCTGCAAAGTCTCTGACAAGATTCTGACATTCTCCTGTAAATCCTCCTGGCAGCACAGTCCTCTTCTTCACAGCTGCTTTGTTCAGTGGTGCAGCACCTTGACCAGAGCAGTCACCACAAGGAAGGCAGTGTCTTCTCCAGTCTCAGGAAGAGGCCCTAGGAACTTCCTAGTGTGTGGGGGGGTGCACAGCTGCAGCCCCCAGTTGCAGTTCTGTCTGGATGTGTGTCAAGGATAATTGTTCCAGCTGATGCTGAGACTGTGCTGTGGTGTGTCAACAATAAGGCTGCACAGCATTGGACTGTCCCATGCAGAATGAGCACAGTGCTGGCCAGCATGACTCCATAAATACCAGTGGAGAAATGCAATGGTGGAAAATTGTTTTATTTTAGAAACCAGTAAATAGAGAATATTCTTTCTGTAGCTGTTTGACTCCTGATGCAGAAGCACGTCCAGACATAGTGGAGGTCAGCTCACTGCTGTCTGATGTTATGATGAAATACCTCGATGTTCTATCCACCTCTCATCTCATGTTGGAGAAGAAAGTGGATTGGGAGAGGAGACGAATCCAGTGGTATTTCATGGAGGCTAATCGAAATGCAGTAACCTGTCACCATCAGCTTTCCATTTTATCACAAGTAAGTACATGTATTAGGCTTTATTCTTTATCATTGTTTGTCATATCTGAGAAAATAACAAAGCGGAAAATAAATCAAAATGAAAAGACCCATCCTCTTGTAACATTTTTCTGTGCAGGCTCTTTAATTTATTTTTAGCAAGGTATTCATTCTTCTTTATTTGGGACATGCTTATGCAGGAAATATGATGGTATCTTAAAAACTAGTATCATTCCATGTTGGAAAATGGCATTGTTATGGAGGCTCTTGCAGTTTTGATAATATCTGATAACATTTAATTATTACTACACAGTTGTGAATGATTTGTGAATAGGAGAATATACACTTGGTTAGAGTGGAACAAATTGATAATCTTGTGTATGATTCATAAACAATGACACCTAGAGAATGGAACCTACGCAAATATAATTTTTAATTGCAGATTGTTAAATACAGACCAGTGATGCTGATAAGGTATTTGCTCATGTTTCTAACTGTCTGATAAGTTCTGCAGAAATACTTTTTGCAGTTCTTTCATTTGCTTCAGGCTGTGTTTTAAGTACCCTTCATGAAGGACGTCAGTATTTTACATAATGAACCAAACTTGTATGTGATCTCAGAGAATTTATTTAGAAAATACAAGGATAATGTTTTTGTGTAGCAAAAGCACACTGTGAAAATTATTGTTATGGTAATTGCAAAGCAAAGTTATAATTTTCACAGCCACTCTTGTCTGTTCAGATATTGTATCTCTTGGATTCCTTTTATCAGGGCTCAATGCTTTGCCCTGAAGAACCTCTGTGTAGGAAAAAGGTATTCAGGAACACAGTTTGGTCCCAAACTCCATGGTCTTTATCTTTTTGGATAAAAGTAGCATGTGTAGAAATTGTGAATATTTTTTTTCAGTGTTTTTTTGTCCTGTCAGCCTGAGATCATTATTTTTATTAGACCCTTTTTTTCAATGAAAAGAATGAAATTTCCAGAAAACTTTAACAAATCATTGACTTTTGAAATGTAAGAGATATTGGGATGAAAGAAAGATACAGAATAGGACTTCTAACTTAAAACAGTATAAACTAAATTTTTCATGGGTTTTTTTTGTAGTCGTTTGGTTTTTGTTGTTTGAGATTTTTATTATTATTTTAAAAATTTTCTTACCCTACACATTTGGAAGGTTGTTGTATGTCATTATTTTTTTCATATCTTGATATAGTCATTCTCTTGCATAATTGTGATGCAATTTGTAAAAAAAACATGTCATAGATGGAAAGATGCTGGATTTGGGATTTAGATGCAGTTATCCTGTCTTCTGAGAGAAGAGTACCCTATCCAGGCATTTGTAAGATATGACAGAACTCATAGTTTTACATAGAAGTCAGAGTACTTCTGTTTTGTATAAATACTTGGAATATACACCTATCTAGAAAATGAGAAGGCAAACGCCTCTGTATTTTTGGGGGGATAATGGCTAATCTTCTCAAGGAAGAAATATTGCACTTCTAGTTCCACTCCAACAGATGTTTTATTACGTATATTCAAAGAACACAAGGTTCTGACAAAGATTCAGAACACTGAAGAACCTGAGGGGTATAGGCTTATTATTGAGAAATGGGAGACACACTAACTGTGTGTCCTGGCTGTAAATAAGGTAGAATAAACAGGCTAGGATCTTTCAAATTTCAGGGGAGTGCTAGAGGGCTTTGAAACAGAAGGAACCATGTCGTTTCTTTCTTCCCAATACTTAGGAAAATGTTATAAAGTTGGAGGATTTCTAATAAAGAGAATAATTATTCCTGAAAAGTTTGACTTCTGAAAAAAAAAGGTAATATTCTGACTAAAAGTGCTAGGAAGAATTTCAAGCAGCTGCTCCTGAAATAAAAACTCTGTGAGGTATAGACAGCCTAATTCATCTTAGTCAAGGCCCCAGCTATTCCACAGCCAAGTAATTTGTCATTTTTCCATGGTGTCAGAAAATTCGGTGTTTCTGCCATGTAGTTCACTGTTTTCTTGAAGCCAGCTATCTTCTACTTTGTTTTCTCTACTAAAATGTACTTATGGCCTCCTCTTTCATCCCACTGGTGTCATGTTGTGAATGTTTTTGAAATAAGGACTGTACTTTCTGTCCTGGTTTATGGAACTAAACAACAGAGATCTTTTGAAGACAGAGTAGAATCTGTTTTATAAGTATTTTATGAATAGTTTGGAAGCTGGTAAGTAGGCAGGTCAGTAGATGATGCTGAAGTGTAGTTGTCTTGTATGGTAAGTATAGCATAAAATTCATGCTTAAAAATAATCCCAGTAAAAAGAATCATAATCAGTTTCCCATATAAATTCTTATCTTTCCTTGTTTTCCACAGAAATTGTTGTTTGTGCCAGAACAGAAGCAGATGTAGGGGTGACAGGTGTTTAATAGAGTTAGCCTGTTCAGTTCTGAAAGGTTAAGGTTGTTCACATTATACAAGGTACAAAGAACCCAAGTAGTAATAATGGCAATAATTCTCCCTTACACTGTGCATCTCATTTCGAGATGATCAATATTGTATTTTCATGCTGTGGGTAGGAAGAGGTGGAGAGGAAAAAGGTAGTTTGTGTAAGGTCAACAAACCGACTAGTGGCAAAATTGAGTTTTCTGTATTCCAAGGCAAATATGACTCTCAAAACAGTAGTTGATCTAATAAATTATCTTTCTAATGTTTTCCATTAATGAGATGTGTGTAGCCAAATAATAATTTGATTTCTTTTTTGAAGTATATAGATCTGAAAACTTAATTTTGTCTGTTTAGAAAAAGGAGAAAATAAGTCCCTTTTATGACTTTGGAAATACGTGTTTCATTGCATAGGCAGCATCCATGATTGTTTCATTCACTGTATGTATCCTGAAGTGTTTTTAACTTTTTTTCTTGTTGCCACATTTTTAATGTAAAATATAAATATACCTAAACCAATATAGAATGAGGAGTATTCAGATCTGTCCTGTCATTTGAATGTGGTAGAGAAAAATGTAAGTTTTATAATTGGAGTCTGTCAGCTAAAAATATATTACAAAATATGAGCCATTTGCACCTTCTGCTACTCCCAGAGAATATATTAAAAATGGGCAGACATGATAGACTACCTGTCTGATCAGAGCAACTTTCTTTTCTCAGTTTCTGTAGTTCTGATTTGTGCTTGTGGCACACATATTCTGTCACATTTTTTCTCTGTACCAGATAATACTATGTTCTTTGGGAATTTAAGCTTATTTTAATTTTTTATTAATAATGTCACTGGAATACTCATTTCATTTCTAAATGCATATGTGCACATCCACATATTCAAGTCAAGTTCCCAGTTACGCCGAGTAATGGGAAACTAAGATGCTTAGATAATGGGAAAAGTAAGTTCAGCTTTTTTCTGAGTGTGGTCTGATCTATGGATTGGCTCCAGATTCTGGGTTAGACAGGCTAAGAAAGTGTCAAAAGTCATTAACAGTGCTTGGTCTGAGCTGGTGCATTTAGGTAGCCCTCAGCTGAGTGCTTTGTCCCAAGTTCCAGTGCACCAGAATGCTTATGAGCAATCTGCTCTCTGCATTTTTCTGTTTTCACACTTGAATGGGCAAGTCTTTCCCTAAACCAGCATGCTGGGGCTGTGGCATATAGACCACGATGAGTCATCTTCCATCTAGCTGGGATTTTTAGCTGCAGGTCAACCCTGGCCCTCCCAGGCAGCTCTCAAAGTACTGTGCTTCTGGTGGACTAGGACGCTGCTTCTAGAAAACACACCAGTTATTCTGCCTGCAGGCAGCTTGGCTACAGCCTCTGCTAAAAAGCCTCTCTCTCTCCCGCAGAAGCTGTCCAACTATTCATTGGCTGGAAAGAGTGAAAGAAGCACTTTTCAAATAGGACTATATCTAAATGACTAAATCTAAACTAAAAAGCCTGGCCAGACGTGAAATGGCTAATGCAGTTTTCCGGCTTTTATCTGTGACATAACCCTTCATAATCTCCCTCTAGATGATTGCGAGTTGATTGTATTATGTCTTTCCTAAATTGGTTTAGAAACATGAATGAGTCATGAAAAATACTGGGATTTCTTTCTATGTCCCTTCTGTCACAGAGACCCTAATGTAAATAACTGTGAAGCATTTTGTAGTGATACCTGTGAATAGAAAGCATGCTACTGTTGCCACTCTTCTTTATCCACAGGAATGGATTTGTCTTTTTATTCATCCACGGGGATCTGTGGCCGAAGGGAGAAGGGTTAAAGATCATGGTTAAAGAATCTGTACTTTTGTAACCACCCTGCAGGCTACTGGCAACTCTTGCAATTCAAAGCAGCCATCGATTTCCTCAAATTTTTACAAGAAAGAGAACAGGATTGCAGCTATCTGAAAGATAAACACAAAATGATTTTACTGCTTTTTCACCAAGTCGTTTTCCCCCCATACCCAAATTCAGCTCTGCTCTCTTGGCAATTGTTGTGCTAATAATCATGTTAGTTTCTAAGCATCACCACATGCATTACAAAGCAGTATTTAATTAGCAATTCAATCTGAATTAATCAAGTTTTTTTGTTAACTTGAAAGAGACAAAGACATAAAGATTGCATTAATCTTCATTTTAATGTCTTTTTTCTTTGTGTTTGGAAATAGGATTTGTGCAATTCAGCCTTTCAGTGCACAGATTTTTTTCCTTAAAACAACTGTGTATGTATGCAGCAACTGGTTTTGTATCAGTTGAAGCAACGAATATACTTGGTTTTAAAACACTTAGAAGGCAACATGTTATCAATATTGTAAAAAGATAGTGCTGTATTTATGTTAGATTAGACTCTTAAAATATTTTTATTGAAATTGATTTTTAAAAAAATTAGAATTTAAAAAAAAATAAAAATTGGTGTTACTGGCAGTCCGTGCACTGCTGCATACACTTCCCTTTGGAAATGAGTGAGGACTCAGGAATGTCATGAAGACTTAGCATTCCACAAATTGTTTTCTTCCACCTTTCACTCCATTGACACTATTCCATTTTAACATTTATGTAGCAGGTACTAGATTTAAAGTTTAAATGTTAGAAATGTTGTTGTGGTAAAAAGAAAGTAACCTTTTTAGATTTATACTATTTATGTTTGAAGAATAAGATAGTGATACAAAAACTATTTTGAAGGTATAATATTTTTAAGAGTTGCTGAATGTAGAAAATAGTCATCACAGCCAAATTACTACCTGTGTAAATGTAGGATCAAACTCTTAAGCACAAAACCATAATAATACTTAATTCATCCTCAATTTGTTAATGCATCAAAATACTATAATAGAATTACAGAATATAAGGCAGGAAGAATTGTCAGAGACTATCTGATCCATCTCCAAGCATTATAACTCCCTGTCTCTCCTGACAGGTATTTGACCAGTCATAAAAATGTCATGTGATAGAAACAGTTTAGAAACAGCAGAGATGCAAAAATAGTCTTTACAGTCAGCAATCACTTCTCATTAATCTTTTTTTCCATTTGAAGGTAACATCTGGAACACCATGAGTATGCTAGAAGCATCCTGCTCATACCCACAGCACATATACACTGTGCTATATACAGTATATACGACTTGCAGAAAATTTGGTCTTATTTGATGTGCTTGACAGAGTAGATGTCATATGCATGTCTTGTTTCCAGGAGATATTAGGTGGACATATGCATGTGCATGTACAGGATGTATTTGAGACTTGAAGTTTTCAGACCCAGTCTTTAAGTGTCATAAGGGGCTCTGAGAGCACTAAGGACAGAATATCCCCAGAATACCACGTTTGCTGAGCACATTCAGAATAGTTAGATTGTGTATGAACACTTTTTTCTCTTGGCAGGATACTAGATAGATGCAATAGTTGAACACCTAATTACTGAAATTGGCCTTCCAACAGTGGAAATATGTAAAAGTTATGTCTTTTTTATTTTATACCTTGGATGCTCCCTCTGTGATTTTTTTTTCCATTTTTAAAAAAATTTGGACTGAAGAGTAAAAAATGTGGAGAGGCAGGAAAGGAAACAGATGAGAATAATCAGAGGTCTACAAACACAACTTAAAAAGATTAACATAATTTTCAGTGCAGTGTTCGAAACTGTACCTGAGTGCTCCAACTGAGAGTCTTACTGGTATCATGTAGAAAGAATACACCATTCTTTGGAATTATTCTCTTCTTTATACATCCCCTTTTTCGTAACAGCATAGTATTGTTGAGTCATATTCTGTTTCTGATCCATCAAAATCCCCATTCCTTCCCCAGTCTGTACATTTGTACAGTTGTTTTCCCTTGCTCGTAGAACTTTACTTTCTCTCTATTTAAACTTCATCGGTTCTTGTAATTTCTCCAGTTTCTCAAAACTTTCTTTGACACCTATTGTCAGCTTCATTGACACAACTCTGGGTATGATGTATATGCTGCAATATGATATATGATGTGAATGTATCACACCCGTAACAGGCACTCTGTCTATCCATTATGCAGATTATCATTGTAATTCAGTGACAACACTGAGTGGTTTTGGAACAAGGTCAAAAAGGATCCTGAAAACTTGTGCTCACGACCCATTTTCAGTTTAACAAACACTCAAAGCAGTTGCCAAGTTGAGTACAATTTTTATGGTCAATTATACAGCCAACTGCTCATGATTTTGTCTAGGTCACACTTCCCTAGCTTTCTTGTAAGATGTCATGAAAAACATTGTCAAAAGCCTTGCTAAAACCCTTAAATATAACATCTGCTTCTTTTTCCCAATTCCCAAGAGCTATTACCCTCTTACTGAAAGAAATACATTGTTTTAGGTTGGGGTTTTTTTCCTTGACAATTTCATGTTCGCTATTACTCATTTTCTTGCGAAGTTCTAGGTTTTTACCAATAGTTTAATAGTGGAAATAGTTTTATTTTTTTCTTGAAATAGAAGTTCAATTGACTAGCATAATGCTGTAATTGTACATGCTTCAAATAAAGAAGATTAATTACACACTGTTTGCAAATGCCACTAGAGAGCTCTATATTTCTTGAAGACAGAAAAGTTAATTCTTCTGGACAGCAATATGAGAAAATAGAATTAAACAAAAAATGAATATCTTTATTTTAGTTAAACTTACCGGTGTTCTGTTTTGGGGGTTTTCTTAGATTTTTTTTTAGATTCCTACTGGAAGTCAAAAAGAGCAGTTTCAGTTTCATTTATCCAAAAATGAAGTATATCTTGATTTTACAGTAGTAATGGTAACCAGTGAAGAGACAGACAGTGCAAATACACAGGATATGGATGAAGATAGAATTTTTTCTTTGTGGCTGGAACAGAAGTCTCCACGGATGCTTTTACTCAGTAGTAAATATGGATGAATGCTGGAAAAAAATTAATTGGTTCATTATTTGAAATTTTTTTCGCAGAGGGACTCCTTTACCCTTAGCTTTTGTTTTCAGTTGTGTTTGTTTATACTAGAAGGAAGAGTCTTTTTCAACAGAGGTGGCACTCAATCTGATGCATGGGGAAACTGAACCATATTTTATTACAAAAATGTGAAAATAAACTGGATCAACTGATAGAGCCTCCGGAGAGATTTGTAAAATACTGGAACTGTAAAATCAAGTGTAGATAGGAACATAGTTCAAATGAATCTGTGTCAACCAACCTTCTGTTTGAATATTTGGGATGTTTTGAATATCCAACTGTTTCATAGATTTCTTCAAAAAATAAATATCCGTCTTTCTGTTTATCTGAAAGAAGTTTCTGAGACTTCAAGACATATGAAAATGGTTGTTTCAATGTGTTGGAGAACAGTGTCTCCTTCTCTTCTCACAAGATTGTTTTTATATCCTTATGTTCTTATGCAGATACTTATGGTCCCCCTCCAATGGTGAGCAAAAGCAATATTGAACTCGCATCGTGGCCTCCTCTACGTCAGGGTACTTTTGTCCTTCTAAATCAGCCAGTTGTCCTACTCAAAGAAGAAAAAGCATTATATAAACTCATTTTCGGAAATTATTAGCTATTTTCTAGGTGCAACAAAATATATCACAGGAAATTTTTTTATTACTGTCAAAGTAGTAATGAAGTCTCATAGTTTTATATGTTCAGCTATTATGTAAATGGACAAGATTTTATGTATAGAGAGCTTATAGCTTTACAATTTATATAACTGCTTTAAGGCTCTAAGATATGTTTCCGAACAATTTCTATAGCAGATCTGATTATTTTTATCATGAGGTCTGTGGAATTCAGTTCACACATTTCAAACAGGTTTCCTTTCTTCCTGAGCAGTTAGATCTGACACTAGTTGGTAACAGTTGTCTTTTTGATCTTTTTTTTTTTTTTTCTCCTCAGCTCTGTCTCATTTGCAAGTTGTTGTTAACAATCAGTCTTTTGAGTATGAGGTTCAATATTGAAAATGTTGAAAGGAGATTTAAGTTTGAAATGTCCATGCAGTTTGACCCTTCTCTCTCTTTACTTTGTTTTCTTTGATGTAGAACAAGTGAGTTGGTTCCTTTAAGCAATTGTGCACTGACTGTTCAGGGTATGATGTGTGCTCTTATGCCAGGACTAGACTGCTCTCTTCAAGTGAGCATGAGAGTCATCATTAGTGGTTGTCATGCTGTGCTACACTGCAGTCACTGCTGTAGTGGCATCTTGGACATAAGCTCAGTCCAGTACTTAAGAATGAAGTGATCTTTTCCCACCTGAATTTAAAGAGAAAGGCTTGATGAGCCACCTCTTACAAGTTAAGTTATACATTTGAGAATAGAACAGAAGATGGGGAAGTAATTGAAGCCACCCATTGTGCAGGCAGTGGTATAGTCAGTGCTCAGGCGTGCAGTTACGTTTCTGAGAAGAAAGGTTTTCTAGTGCACACACTCTGCTCTGTCCTAATAAGATCAAAAGACTTCATGGGGAAAACTTAGAAAGAATGTTGTCTTAGCTACAAAACAAATTGTCTGAAACATACTCAGTAAGAATATAAGTATTTGGAAATGTATTGTCTCCTGAAATTAATATTAAAGGTACTAATTTGTTGAATCTGATATGTTTGTATACTTTATCTCCTGTTCTCCTTTATCATACTTTGCTCTGACAAGATAAAGAGAAACATGAATTTATTTACACACAACAGAAATAATATGTGAAGGCTTGGGACGATATATAAAGAGATCATAAAACATCTTCTTTCAAAATGTATTGCATTAAAATAGGAGGAATAACAGGATCAGGGATTTCTCTTCTTTCCAGAAAAACCATAAACACTGACAGCAGCAGAGGAAGAATTTTATACTTATTAAAGAACCGGGTGCTACAGATAAGATGCAGCACTTAAATGTTACAGGCAGATAATACATATTTTATGTTTTGTTTTCTTAGCTCTGCTTTGGTAATGCCGGTCAGCATTTGGTCAGTTCAGCCTTGGGGCTCTCTGGCATCACACAATATCATTTCATATTTTACTACTATCTTGACTGTTATGCAGGTTTTGCATTGTCCAGAGCTGGACTGCTGGCTGTTATCTAAGCTGGAAGAGAGTAAATCTGCCAGTGCTTGTACCTGGGAACCCATCCTTGTCTGGTCTTTTAGTTTTCATTTGTTCAGTATTTGCTTCTGGTTTGGCATTGGTTTCATTATTCTCACTTTCAATGCTTGTTGTGAAAAGACTGTCATGAAGAACAAAGACATCTTTTATGTAAAGACTAAAAATAATTTGTTTAGGTTAAGAGTGTGAAAGTTTTGTTCTAGGTTTAGAATCAGTGATTGAAGCAGGTACTCTGCAGTCCTGGACTAGCAGCCAAGTGGGAACAAAAAATGTGTTTTTATGTTTGTATACACAAGTGACACTTTAATTTTCAGATTTTCTAATGAGTGCTGGAAAAGGACAATATATAACACTACCTTTTTGTTCTTTGTTGTCAGAAAAATTGTAAGAAGTTGAGTCTTCCTAGTAGCAGCAGTGGAGCAGCCAGCTGCAAAAGTGAATTTTCAGAAAATACTGAGCTTCCAGTAGACAGTTGTCAGTCTGCACATGGAAAGGATGAGGAAGGAACATATGAAGAAGTTCTGGTAGAGGACCACAGGACTATAGAGAAAGGTAGACATTAGCAAATGTAGCATTGGGGTGCTATTATGCTGGTCAGAGGTGAGTTAAAAGCTTCTTGGTTTTCATTTTTGTGTTCAGGTATGTTCTCTGAATTAGACGATGAGCTGGACATATTGAACAACTCAAGCAGCTCTAGTTCGAGTAATTTGAAAGAGTCTGCTATTGGTAAGATTTTTTAAGAATTAAGTGTACACTTTCTAACAGCAAAGCAGTTGTTTATTCCAGAATTCATTATTTGTTGCAAGTTTGCTATCTCTTGTGTCACCTAAGAAAACAAAATAACTGTACTTCTGTGGCAATATTTTCCAGTTTAATACATTTTGCATCACATAGTCTTTGTGTACCTTGTTCTCATATTTTGCGGTAATGGCTATGAAAGCTGGAATATTATTGGGCAACCTGACAAAGAAGGTGAGTTTAAATTTGAAGCTCTGACTAATATTGATAAGAAACAGATGGAAAAGTGTGAAAAAGAAAGTTTAAAATGGCAAGCTTTAGATGTCTAAATGAATTGACTGAATGGAATTGAAGGAATGCTTAATGATTAGATTTGAATTAGGACAGGATTACATAGCAAAACACATCATTTATTCTGCCTATAGTTATTTATGGTAATCAAATAGGAAAACATCAGCAGTGTTGAGTGTTATCTTAAGTAACAAATATGAGCATTTAAAAGGGAAAAAAAAAAGGAAGCAATTCTAACCGTGAGCTACCATGATGTGTCTATTACATCAGATAGGATTCTGATTAGAGAAAATCAAAGAGCATTGTATGCTAGAAAAAAGAGATGGATATTATAGTGGAGCAAAATTCAAGATTTCAATTCATCCCACTGAGTTCTGAAAGAAAATCTATGGATAATTTAAGATATACTTTTAAAGGGCAAAAGGAATGTAGTTGTCTGAAGATTAACAAACGTTATTGCTGCAAGGTCCTAGACTTCAAGAAACAAATAACATTACTTTATCTGTTTATAATTCTATTTGCTAGCTGGATTTCCTTCAGATTTTGGCCCGGGTACTGTAGAACTATGACTGCTTTTTATTGAAATGTCTAGCCATTAGCACAGGGCAAATAAAAGGTTTGATAATTGTACTTAAAATCCGTTAATGTGATTTACTAATTGTAGCTGGATAGACTGCCATTCTAAAGGCTGGAGGACCTGAGGGTAGCCAGCCCTGAGATTATTATCAAAGTTTTCTTTAAACAATAATTTTAAAAATCACTTTTGCTTTGTTGCTTTCTGATGTAAGAGAGTAACAGTAGAAGGCTACAGGATGCAGGGAAACCTAGTCTATTTTGGTTGGTTAAGATTTGGACATTAATAAAACATCAACTTTTTCTGATATTTGAATATTATGGTACCAGGCTTCTATAGTTTTAATTAAATATTTTAAGTGGAAAGATCCAGTCAGTTCTTGTCAATCCCAGTAACTTTAATCAGCATTTCTAGAAATCATTATTTTTTTTTCCCAGCATTGAGTTTAATTTTTATATAAATACTTCAGGATTGCTTTTTCCAAAAAATAACTTGGCCGTCTTAAGTTCTTAGATCACCTGTAGTTTCTACTTAATGTTGTTTCATCTTTTCAGGGATAAGGAAAAGATAGCTTTTAAAAAATAATTATAAATTCAGGATAATTGAATATTGCTTGGGTAATGCTCCATCCATTACTGAGAAATGGCTAACCGTTTGAATTATCAGCCATGGTTTTTCCAAGCATGTCAGCATTACAGAGGAAAATGTGACTAACTTTCATTTAGCTAGCTTGGAGACTGCCAACATGAAGATGTGAGTTTTAGTAACAGGGATATTGGTGAGGATCTTGAAAGAATTTGTCTACCTATACTGTCATCTCATCATTCTCAGAGTAAGCGTGATCTGCAAATGTAGAAAAATACCACTCTGATTTAAAACAAGGGTGGTATCTTGTGAAAAGGTGTGACATTCTGACTTGTTCAGTGGCACAGAAGCTGGCATGCATTTGACAGTGTAATAGGGGTAAGCATTTTCTACAGTCCACTATTGTCATAATGTTTTCAATAATCTTACATACTCTGTTTTTCAATTATCCTTTAAGAAAAAGATTATTCTTCTTAGTCTAAACAATGTATTTCTACAAGACCAGCTCCTTTAAATACTCCTAAGATGGCCAAATGCAGGGTATATAGGTTCTGGAAGGTGTTTTTCCTGGTACTTGAAATGATTAATCCTACAGGAGCAAGACTCTGCACTTTTCAGAAGCATAGAGGCAGTAGTGACAGATGTGGTTACTCCCCCCCTCCCCGAAGTCCTTACTGTTTGAAAATATAAAGATTGACAGAGGGTAAGGCCATACTGAGTCAAAAAGCAATGAAGAATGAAGGTATGATAACAGTTTATTAGCTTCAGTTTTTTCTAATTCCCTTTATTCTTCTTTTTCCCAACTTCACCTTTGCTTAGACACATTTAAGGAGTTTTTACTTGCTTTTGGTTTCTAGTGTAACTGTATCTTCATTTCTGCTGGTAAAACCAAATAGCACGATAGTACATGATATGTCTTAATGCTTAGTGGTCCACTACAGCTAATATGTCATCTGAGTGAGAGTTTAAAAGTTTAGTTTTTGTTTGGGAATGCTTTTTTTGGAAAACAATTTTTGTTTCTCTTAGCCACGTTCATTTACACTGCAACTGGGACAGCATCCTAGGTATGTTGAAAGACACTGCAGTGGAAAACATGCTATTAGGAATCCTCTGACCTTCCTCACAATCGAAATGAAGCATGCAATAGATTTCTTTCAGAATTGCTCAGCCAGTAGCTTTTCATGAGGCTAAGAACTCTCAGTGCACAGTCCTGCTGTGCTGCTGTATCTTGTTCAGAAGTGCCACGTTCCACCGAGGGATGAAAGGATGAGCCACTCCAGGGTTAGGGTTGAAGCAGGAATGACCGTTTATTGAAGGGTGCATGGGACTTATATAGGTTTGGGAAGGAGGGTTCTGGAACTATGGAGGAGTTCGGGGCAGAGTTAGGGCGGAACATGAGACATAAGGGATAAAGGGGTGGTAACTGCGACATACAAGGGAAAACTTGGGAGTGGCCAGCCATATAAGGAGGTGGTGTAGTGCACCACAAGCTGACCAATGGGACAATGGGGGTAAAACAACCAATCAGAACCTTCACACAATTGAAATGTAATTATTACTATTCTAACAATGAAATCTCTGTATAAGCTACTTCAACAGTAAAAAGCTTTTCAAACTTGTCAGTCTGGGTTTCTTTGGAGCAGTGTTCTCCTCTTTTCATCAGTCACCGGTCTTCTTTTGTCCCTTTTTCCGAATTCCTCTTTTTTGTCTCCTCCAGTCTGTGTAGTCCTTCGGTCGTTCCCTGACACAGAACTATTTCTGTTATCTCACAATTTAATTTAGGTTTCCAGTGTTTTGAGGAATCTGTGATCTAACTTGTGACCAATGACCAAAGACATTTATATTCAGGATTCCTTTCCTGAATTTCTGCAGTCCAATAGCATCCAGAGTTACCATGTGTTCTGGTTTAAAGGTAAACCAGCAGGAGAAATGAACCCAACTTAAGAAAGATTACAAATCAGAGTTACAATTTACTAAAAAGAAGATTGCAATAAATACAGTGATTCAGAGAAAAATTGGTTTTAACCCACAAAACCCAGCACCCTGGGGCATGAACAGAACGGTGTTCATCAGCCCCTGTGCTGAGCGCCATGTGGTTCCCTTGAGTACAAAGTCAAAGGAAAGGATGATGTTGGTGAGGATGATGGTCACAGTCTTGTTGAGAGGGGCAGTTGCAGTCCTGTTGAGGTTCTGGTCCTCCTCTGGATCCCACAAGTGGTACCAGAAGTCCCCAAACCCAAAGATTATATATGCTCAGGTGGTATTGCATAGTACCTTCTCCAGGGCAAGGACTTTCATAATGGGTGATTTAACTCTGTGAGTCATGGGATGTTTTTGGACTCTTTGGTGGCCCATTAGCAGCCATGACCCCTCAGGCTGGGTGTGAAGGTGCTAATGCTTTCCAGAAGGGGAGTTATTACAGCTGAGTCATTGGTGTGAAGACAGAAACATTCCTGTGCCTTGCAGGGTTCTTTAACACCTAGTTTGTAGCCCGAGGGATCAGGTGTGCCCTGGCAGCTGCTGCAAATGATCCGTTATTAACAGTTCATCCAAAATGACATAGAGGGTGCGGAATACACAGTTTTGGTTACAATAACACGTAGTGATAAACTGGTGCCAGCTGCTATAACTAGGATGCCATGTAATGAAGACACCACAGATCTGCCCGAAGAATATTCTACTGCTGTAACTCTAGAGGGGTCTCCTATATCTTTGAGCTTTTAGAAATATAATTTGTGCCAGGACTTGAGTTTTGTGCAGGTGGTGCTCATTTCCAGTTGAATAATTGGGGATTTCTAGAGCTAGGATACTCTCAAAATGAGAACTCTGTGTGTTGCATGTAGCAAACAATTAGGCTCTGAGTTTAAGTCATATAGCTCCATATTTAACTGCTTTTGAGGATAACAACGGACACTGCATGAAATAATCCCCCATTCAGTAACGTTACTTGTTGTCTGGAGCCAGAAATTTGGGCTACTTTGCAGGCAGCTATCTTTAATCTTGCAAGTTCTGTGTTTTACTCAGGCCACTTGTATTTGATGAGTCTGATGATTTGAGAGGATATTTCTTCTTTCAATAAGATGATTAGATAGTTTTGTAAGTCTTTGGGATAATATCCTCTGACACCTGCTGTATATGGTTCTTTAGGTTGTGAGGGGAAAACTTACAAAATTTCTTGAAAATTATTATTGCATCAAGAAATCTATCATTTGCACAATGGGCTGTTTGTGAAGAACTTTGGAAATGTTAGTGTTTTGCAGGCTTGCTCCTCCCATTTTGTCCAAGATTCAGTTTTTTCTCTGAGACCATGGGCTAATGGGCCTTAGTTGAAACCGTCAGCTAGAATAAGACCTTCTGAGACCTGGTTTTTGTGTCTGATGCTGGAATTAAGTTCAAAGAATGTTTATGTCAACTTCTGTTGCTGTACCCGGAGTCATTTCTAGTGAGAAAAGAATTTAGTTGTTTGCTCTGCAAAACAGCTTAATTAATGTGGTTGGGATTGTCCATTCCAGTGGTACAATGATTTAAAGGACAGCTTACTAAGAATGTTTTGATTAAATAAGGGTAATTAAGCTGTAATTCAAAAAACCACTTCCTTTGCTTCCATTTCATTCAAGCAGATATGTTGAAGTTTTCTGGTGATATGAAACCTTGGTTCAGTTTTTCTACTGGTCTGATCAAACTTGGAAGGGTTTTAAGAGACTTTTTTAGATTCCCTTGAAGTGAAAGTTAAAGCCAAAGCAAAAGTAACTGTCTACTCAGGTTTTTCTGATCTCATATCATGTAATGGCCCCTTTTCTTGAAATTGCATGGTTAGATTCCTGCAAGAGTAAAACACTAAACTGCCTATTAAAATGTATTTCTATGATTTGCACTGATGTCAATGCATGTTAAGAAGTTAGAGCCTTAGAAGTTGCTCTAATTACATCAGCTATTAAAGGCCAAAGTAACAGAAAAGTTCTTTATGTCTCATTTGACTTTTTTTTTTTAAATGTCCTCAAGGAATCTTCATAGAGCTATTCAGAATACAGAGGCTGATGAGAATTAAAAGCTTTGGCTTTTGTGTATCTTTCACATTCTAACATGAGTTAGCACAAAACAGGAAAGAGATGGAGGATTTGTATTTAATTTTCCTTGAGATCATCTTGAACTGAGAAATAGCCTCTTGCAAGGCATTTGAACAGCAAATGCCCTGCTCTTCCCATCCCTGTCACAGGAATAACCATGGTAAAGGGAAATATTATCCAGGTAACCCTGGACTGAACACCAGGATAAACTACATGCTCCAGGACTTGTTAGTTAAGTTGCATGTATGTTCGTGTTGTTTCTTACCATCTTTTTGGCTTTGTGTGATTAGCATAACTCACACACAGAAGATTGAGGATTATAAATAATGTCATTAGTGTCACGTGTGCATACACACATGTATGTTTGTTACAATGATTTTTACATATTCGAGTCTCCTTATGGTTAGTTATGGAATAAATTATTTTGCTGTGTTTTCATAGTGACTGACATAATGAGAATCCTCTCTCAGATGTAGCTGCTCAGTGGATCTTAAACATAATAAGCAATAAAAATAGGGCTGAAGGGTGTTTGCTATTGTTTACTGAAGTTCTGCATTGTCATTTCTGTGGTTTTTGGGTTTGTTTTTTAACATTAATAAGTATTTTCCTAACTCTAGCATTTGAATCAGAAAATACTACATCTGTGCCACATACAGTGTGTGGTGAGACAGACTCTGGTGTGAAATATCATGCACTCGTAAATACACTCATAAGCTGGCAGATTAGCAAGTCAAATGTGGTGAGTCATCAAACTGATCAAACAAATTTGGATATGAGCCCTTTACTCATTGAAAGATCATTTATTTGATACAGCCAAAGGGTATAGTATTTCAAACTCAATTTTATATATGGATACTTGGAAAAGGGGGGATATTTTTTTTATAAAACTCTAGCAAACAGCTGTGTTCAAACTTGACTTTTTAGCCAAGTGTCTTCTGTTATAGATTTTCATGCATATATTCACATAATATCTTATGGTGTTTGTTGTGTCTGAGATTGGAACTCAAAATCCTTGCCTCAAGCAATATGATTCAGGTTCAGTCAGAGCTTCTACTTTTGTATTTGTATTATAGTGTCTGCACCCTAAGCAAGTAAAATATCTGTTGCTTGAATAGTCACAATCATATTTTTCATTTCATTTTTTACGTTCTAGGCAGTGAGCAGTCTTTTCTGTCTATTTTTCTGTCTCAGTAACACGGTTAATTGAAGTATTTTGCTTGTATGAGGGCCTAGTTTATTTGCCATTGCAGAAATCAGCTATTCTTGTCAAACAATGTTTTGTGCTAGCTACTACAGAATTTTAATATCTCTTTTGCTAAGCAAAGCATTAGCAAGGAATAAAATACTGGTTTCTTTTTCCTTCATTCTGTCTCTGTCTGTATGTCTCCCTTTTAAGGAGACAGATTTGGCCTAAAGATGTATCATTTCTCTTGGTTTTGAAGTGAATTTAGTGTGACAGATGCAAGCCTCCTTCAGGATTTTTTTCTTCTAAATTCAGAGGATCTCAGAAAAGTAAGAAAAAGAGAGTCACTAGATTTCAGAGTGCAAAACAAAATATGTTTGAACACACAAAGATTTAGGACTCTCAGAAATGTGTTTGCTCACGCAACAGTTTGCTTTACTGTTGCTCTAGAACTAATGTAACTGCTGTAACAAGAACAGCCATGGGAAAACTAGTATAAATTTGACATAAAACCTTTCACTTTTCTTATATTCTGTTTGACTGATTAGAGGCCTCTGTTCTTGTTTAATGATAATGCTTGTGATGTTACTAGTGTGGAAAAAAAATCTCATGTAGACAAAGATGCAGGGCATTATATTAAAATCCATTAATTGTCCAAGAAAATTACTGTAGAGTATCCTAATCTTACTACTCAGACTTTCACTTAGCAGAATTATCTTTTCATTAAACATGCACTTATTCCTCATTCAAAATGAGATACCATTTGTAGGACAGAGTAGTCTCATCGGTCCAAATTACCATCAAAAGAGTGGTTTTACAGAAATGTTCCAAGACAAATGCTTAAGACTAACCTTTGATTTAAGGCAATGCCTTCCAAGTGCATAAATAATAAATATAATCAAACATTACTTTTAGGCATTTTTTGACACTATGCAATAAATTATGTGAAAGCTTATGTTCAGTTTTATTGCTGATTGGATGCTGGACCAATAACTGGTCATATCCCAGTCTCTAAGGTCTTAACTTCAGTAGGATTAAGAAGTAAGTTATTGCATGTTATTGCATATGAGTAGTTAGCTAATAGAACGGTGGCAATAAAACTTGGTGGAACAAGGTTTAGACAACCCCTCAAGGGGTCTCTGAGAAAGTGGGCACTTTGGAGACTGGAGACAATGTTGTGGCTATGGCCATGCAGTAACTGTAATAACTGAATACAAATCATCTGTGGATATCTGGTCAACACATGTTGTTAGTTTCCATGAAATTCTGAAAGTATTTATTAGAATACTATGTGGGGCTGAGATTTCGGTTATGATGCAAGCAAATCTTGATATGTCAAACAGCAACTTCATAGTCAAATGTTATTTGGAGTTTGACTAATACTGTTTTTTAAGTTATTTTGACACCATGTCCAGGAAATAGAAGATATTAACATGCATGATTCGGTTTGGTTTTTTTTTTTTTTTTTTTAAGTAGAAGATAATATTTATGCATTTATTTCAGGTATAATTAAATGAAGTTTTAGTGCTTCTGAAAGACAACCTCAGATAAGGTAGATGTGATTTACAATTTTAATATAAATTATATAATTGGTCACTGTTATGATAAATTCCAGGTTTTTGTTTCGTGGTAAAATAGTTCTGCAATTCCCTTCATGAAACATTTCCTTACCTAGCATTACAGCTTCATGTTATCTCAGCCTATGACACTCAGTCTGCTTGAGGACATTGATGAGAGAGTGTTTGCACACCAAAGCTTTACATGATAAATAGTTTTAAAAATGGATTTTGCTTCATCAACTTAAGCTGATGTTTGTTAGTTACTCAAATTCTGGTTTTGTTTTTTCCATAGAAAAATGTGCTTGCGTATTTGATAGTGCAGAGTATATCGTAGTAGTGTAGAGTAATATCCTATCCCTTGGAACTCTTCTAGACCTTCTGAATAAACATAGACACCCATTTTTTTGTGTGTTCTGGAGGCCTCATTTCTTTCCAAAAAGGAAACAAACAGAAGCGGAATGTGTCACACCATCCCTCTTCTTTTTCTAGAGGTCTTCCTTTTTCTTCTGTTGTTTGTTCAGTAGTGCATCAAGCACATTCTTGATCCACAATAATTTTTTCTGATCTCCTTGGCACCACTCTTACAGACTCTGTTCTTTGCTTCTTCATTTCTGATTTTCTTTCTTATCCAAAAAATCCCCCTTCAAAATCACTCTTGGCTGCATCTGCCTCTTGGACAATTTTTTCTTTTTACCTTTAATTTAACTAGGTAAGTATAATGATGGCATTGATTCTTCCCCTGTCCACGGACCGTGTTTGATCCAAAGGCACAATTTTATTTTTCCTTTCAGAGTGGTTCTTAGCATATCACCATCCAGTTTGTTACTTGTTACTCACTAACTTTGCAGTTTTAGTCCTGTTGGAGTCAGCAATGGCAGCCTCCTCATGCTTGAGTCTTGAAGCAAGCACATTTGTTTCTCTCTGTACAAATTCACTAGTACTCAAATCTCTGCCTCTCACATAATCATTAGAAAAACTATCTCTTTATCTTTCTTCATAACTACTCCTTGAAACTGTAGCTTTCCATTCTGCTACTAAGGCAGATACAAATTCCTGCCATATTGGGGCTATTGAAGCTGCCACTCAGCAGGACATCCTGTTGGTTCTTTTAGTTCCCTGTCTGTCCATATCCATTTATTGCTGCTTATTTCAGCTTGTGAGACCTGCAGGCTGGGGAAGTGTCTGTGTAGAGTGTAGAGCAGGATCTAACATGGAACCATGTAGACCTGGATTTCTAACACAGAGGTACTGCTATCCTGGTGATGGAATATTATTTCCCCCCCCCC